>CAUYTI010086611.1:0-14096 GCA_963575145.1 Galago senegalensis | reverse complement strand
CTGGGGTCAATTTGAGCTGCCACTGCACGACCCCTGCTGCCTAGATGCTGAAGACCTTTTGAACTTTCCTACCAGATTGGTATTTGTGTTGCCTGGAACAATTGGTTTGGTACTCTTGACCTAGACCTATCACCCCAGGACCCACCAAGGTTGTGGGAGTGTGGGGTTCTCCCCGCCAGTTGTCACTTGTGGGTGGGGGTGTGTGGTGTCTTAATTGCTTATGTATCTCTACAGCTGAGATTTCAGCCCAAAGCCACTGATTCACTAGGATTGGGCAGAGACTAGCTGAATACTAGTCAGCACCATCTAGCCCTACCACACCAAGCAGGTCCCTAGGGAAAAGCCACAATCACCAGTCCCAGTTCTTTGCTAAAGGGCTGGTCAATGACAACTCTAGGAGCCCTCAATTCAATTTTACCTTGCCAGCTTCTCTAGCCAACTGGTGAAAAATAATCATGCGGCAGAATCAGTGGAAAAACTCTGGCAACATGAATAATCAGAGTAGATCAACTGCCCCAAGGAGTGACAAAGGAGACACAATCGAAGATCCCATTCATAAACAATTGGCTGAGATGTCAGAAATTGAATTCAGAATTTGGATTGCAAATAAGATTAACAGAATGGAGGTAAAGATGGAATTAGAAATTCAAGGAGCAATTCAAAAGTTGTCTCAAGAATTCAAAGAATTTAAAGACAAAATTAACAAAGATTTTGACGCATTGAAGCAAGAACTTGAAGCCCTCAAAGATCTGAGAAATACAGTAGAATCACTTAGTAACAGAGTGGAGCAGGCAGAAGAAAGGATCCCAGATATTGAAGAGAAAGCTTTTGAATGCTTTCAAATGCTCAAAGAGAAAGACAAGTAGAGTGCAAAAATGGATCATTCCCTGAGAGAGTTGTGGGACCACTCCAAAAGAGCAAACATAGGAATCCCTGAAGGAGAAGAGGATCATCTGAAAGGCACAGATACTCTACTCCAAGAGATAATTGAGGAGAACTTCCCAAGCATGGCAATAAACACTGAAATTCAGATAACAGACGGTTTCAGAACCCCAGCATGACTCAACCCAAATAAAGTATCGTCTAGACACATTCTAATTAACTTTACCAAAGTTAATTTGAAGGAGAAAATCCTGCAAGCAGCCAGATGTAAGAATATTATAACCTACAAGGGAAAGAATATTAGAATGGCTGCAGAGCTCTCTGCTGAAACATTTTAAGCAAGAAGAGGATGGTCATCCACCTTCAATCTCCTAAAACAAAACATCTTTTAGCCCAGGATCCTGTAAGCAGCTAAATTGAGCTTCACTTAATGAAAGAGAAGTTAAATACTTTAATGACATACACATAAATTTGTCATAACCATACCAGCTCTTCAGGATATTCTCAGACCCATCCTCCATAATGACCAGCACAGTGCTCTACCACCAAAGTAAACTCACTCTGAAATACTTGACCAAAACCCAGTTTCCACAGTGGCAAAAAGATTCAAAATGTCCACTGGACATTTAATGAAGACATGAATTATCAGAACCTGTGGGATAGTGCAAAGGCAATCCTAAGAGGGAAATTTGTAGCAGTGCAAGCTTTCTCAAGAGAAAGGAAAGAGAGGAAGTCAATAACTTAATGGGACATCTTAAGCAACTGGAAAAGGAAGAACATTCCAACTCCAAACCCAGCAGAAGAAAAGAAATAACTAAAGTTAGAGCAGAATTAAATGAATTTGTAAATAAAAGAAAAATTTAAAGGATCAATGAATCAAAAAGTTGGTCTTTTAAAAAAATTCAACAAAATTTATACACCTTTGGCCAACCTAACCAAAAATAGAAAATTAAAGTCCATAATATCATCAATCAGAAATGACAAAGACAAAATAATAACAGATACCTCAGAAATTAAAAAAATCCTTAATGAATACTACAAAAAACTTTATTTTCAGAAATATGAAAATCTGAAAGAAATTGAACAATACTTGGAAGCATGTCAACTTCCTAGACTTAATTAGAAAAAATTGGAAATGCTGAACAGACCTATATCAAGTACTGCAATAGAATCAACTATATGAAATCTCCCAAAAAGGAAGAGTCCGGGACCAGATGGCTTCACATCAGAATTTTACCAAACCTTTAAAAAGGAATAGTACCTATATTACTTAACCTTTTCTAAAACATTAAGAAAGAAGGAGGACTTCTCAACACATTCTATAAAGCAAATATCACCCTGATCTCTAAACCAGGAAAGGACCCAACAAGAAAGAAAACTATAGACCAATATCTTTAATGAAAATAGATGCAAAAATATTCAATAAGATCTTAGCAAACAGAATCCAACAAGACATCAAATGAATTATACACTATGACCAAGTGGGTTTTATCCCAGTGACTCAAGGTTGGTTCAATATATGTAAATCTATAAATATTATACATCAATAAACAAACTATAAAACAAAGACCATATGATTCTCTCAATAGATGCAGAAAAAGCTTTTGACATTATCCAGCATCTTTTCATGATCAGAACACTTAAGTAAATAGGTATAGAAGGGACTTTTCTAAAACTGATAGAGGCCATTTACAGTAAACCCACAGCCAATATCATGTTGAATGGAATAAAATTTAAAACATTTCCACTCAGATCAGGAACCAGACAAGGTTGCCCATTGTCTCCACTGCTTTTTAACATTGTAATGGAAATCTTAGCCATTACAATTAGAAAAGAGAAGGTGATCAAAGGTATATGAATAGGCTCAGAGGAGATCAAACTTTCACTCTTTGTAGATGATATGATTTTATACCTGGAAAACCCCAGGGACTCAACCACAAAACTCCTAGAAGTGATCAAGGAATATGGTAGCATCTCAGGATACAAAATCAATACTCACAAATCAGTAGCTTTTATATAAACCAATAATAGTCAAGCCAAAAAAGCAGTCAAGGACTCTATTCCCTTTACAGTTGTGCCAAAGAAGATGAAATATTGGGAATTTACCTAACAAAGGATGTGAAAGATCTCTATAAAGAGAATTATGAAACTCTGAGAAAAGAAATAGCTGAAGATGTCAACAAATGGAAAAACATACTATGCTCATGGCTAGGAAGAAGCAAGATTGTTAAAATATCTATATTACCCAAAGCAATTTACAAATTTAATGCAATCCCTATCAAAGCACCACTGACATACTTTAAAGATCTGGAAAAAAATAATACTTCGTTTTATATGGAAACAGAAAAAAATCTTGAATAGCCAAGACATTACTCAGAAATAAAAACAAAGTAGGAGGAATCATGCTATCAGACTTCAAACTATGCTATAAATCTATAGTGATCAAAACAGCATGATATTGGCACAAAAATAGAGAGGTAGATGTATGGAACAGAATTGAGAACCAAGAGATGAACCCACACACTTATTATCATTTGGTCTTTAATAAGCCTTTCAAAAACATAAATTGGGGGAAAGATTCCCTATTTAACAAATGGTGCTGGGAGAATTGGCTGGCATCTTGTAGAAGACTGAAACTGGACCCACACTTTTCACCATTAACATAAATTAACTCTCACTGGAAAAAATATTTAAACTGAAGACATGAAACTATAAAGATTCTTGGAGGGAGTGTAGGAGAAACACTTGAAGAAATGGGCCTGAGAAAATACTTTATGAGGTGGAACCTCCAGGCAGTGGAAGCAACACCAAAAATACATTACTGGGATCTGATCAAACTAACAAGCTTCTACACAGCCAAGAACACAGTAAGTAAAGCAAGCAGACAGCCCTCAGAATGGGAGAAGATATTTGCAGGCTATGCTTCTCACAAAGGTTCGATAACCAGAATCCACAGAGAACTCAAACTTATTAATAAGAAAAGAATAAGTAATCCCATTTTATTGTGGGTAAAGGACTTGAACAGAACTTTTGCTGAAGAAGATAGGTGCATGGCCTACACACACATGAAAATATGCTCATCATCTTTAATCATCAGAGAAATGCAAATCAAAACCACTTTGAGATATCATCTAACTCCCATAGGACTGGCTCACATAACAAAATCCCACAACTACTGATGTGGGCGTGGATGTGGAGAAAAGGGAACACTTTTGCACTGCTGGTGGGAGTGCAAGCTAATATGTCTCTTTTGGAAAGAAATATGGAGAATACTCAGGGATCTAAAAGTAGACCTGCCATTCGATCCTGCAATTCCTCTAGTAGGTGTATATCCAAAAGACCAAAAATCACTTTATAACAAATATATTTGCACCATTGTTCATTGTAGCTCAATTCATAATAGCCAAGTCATGGAAGAAGCCCAAGTGCCCATTGACCCATGAATGGATTAATAAATTGTGGTATATGTGTACCATGGAATATTATGCAGTCTTAAAAAAGATGGAGAGTTTATCTCTTTAACATTTACATGGATAGAGCTGGAACATATCCTTCTTAGTAAAGTATCTCAAGAATGGAAAAAAAATATTCCATGTAATCAGTACTATTACACAGCCAATTTACAATCACTCACACTTTCATATGAAGAATAGATCACAACTATGGCCGAAGACGAAGGAGGGAGGAGGAGGGGATGGAAAGGAAGAGTGGAGGTCAGATCGAGGGATGGTGAATGGTGGGATCACACCAATGGTGCATAATACAAGGGTCCATGTTAGATTTATTAGTATAGAATATAAATGTCTTAACATAATAACTAAGTAAACGAGATGATGTTATGTTAACCAGTGCGATGTAAGCATTTCTAATTCTATATGAAATCAGCACATTGTACTGCATGTATACATGATCTGTGTAATGCACTAATGTATACATGATGTATGTGTTCATGATTTAATAAAAAATAAAAAATCTACAAAGCTATGGAATGTTTCAGTCATTAATGTGACCTTGAGATATTGACTTAGGGTTTTTTATTAAATCATAGCTGTGTACATTAATTTTTTTTTTAAATCAAAGATACAACTTTCCTTTGTGGAACTTATATAGAAAATGTCAAATATCGTTTACCATTTGAGAGGTGAGCAGAAATCCATGTGCTATAACCAAGGTCATGTGAAGATGAATCATATCTAGAAGAAAGACATTATAAGCTGATCACAGTCATTATGGATTATGGCAAAATAAAAGTAGGTGTGCAGTTTTTGGTTATAGGTGACTTTTTATCTTCAAAGGATGCTGGAGGTCATAGATATCAAGATGCTATTCTGTATGCTGACCTGCTAGATTATTCCCCCATGCACTCTCCCTATTTCTCCGGCTTATTCATTCTCTTATTATATATATGTAAGCCATGCTCACTTTATCTTAGTTCTTCAAATACTACAAATTTTCTTTTATTTTATTTCTTTCTGATCTTGCTACTTATCCTTTAGCTAGCAAGTCACCATTTACTCTGTATGTACGAATATACACACAAAGCAGAAACATTGATTGCATGTGTGAACACTGAAATGTTTTTGGTGCCTATGTCAGGATCAGTAACTTAAACATCATTAAAGTCTACAAGTGTGATACTTAGATAGCAAATCACCGTCCTACTCAGAGTAGGTTTAAGCCAACCCTTTATGTGTTTTTCCAGTGCCTATTCTTTTCTCCCCAGCATCAGAATTATGATTGAATAATTACTTGAGTTGTTTGTAAAATTTTTGATTCCCCTGATAGATTGTGCATCCTTGTCAAGGCGAGGATAATATCTGTCGTGTTCTTAGCAATGTCCCTCTTATATTATTACTGTCAAGTACATATTTTTGTTCAAAAAATGATCATAAAGGCTTGCATGCATAGAAATGGATGAAAAATGGCCCATGTACTTGCTCTTCCTCTACCTGGGCAGCATTTTCCAGATATTCAAACTGCTTGTTTCTACTCTTCATTTAGGTCCCTTTGTAAATCTTATTTCTCAGAAAAGCATTATCTGATAATCTTATATAAGATAGGAACTGCTATCATGTATCTTTTATTTGCTTTAGTTTCCTTATTAGTTACCTATTTTTTGGTTAAGCATTTGTCTATCTTTTCCTGATGGTCTCAGTTTTACAAGGGCAGGGACTTCGTCTTCTTCCCTTATCTCTGTGATCTAGGGAATAAGATCTCCTAGCACCTAGGAGAGTTCATGGCACACATTAGGGTCTTGAGAAATATCATCAAATGAAATTTCATCATCCATATGTGTGTATGTGTATATACATATTTATGTGTTAAATGAAATTAAATATGCAATTTAATAAATTATTAATATATGATGTAATCTATAAATTAATACATAAATATATAATACCAATTGTATAAACAGACCTTCATGAGGGCAATATTTGTGTATGTGTATAAATTCTTTTTAAAACCTTTAAGAAATCCATCTGAAGTTATTGAAAGTTTGGGCAAAGACTTAACAGATAAAATTGTTGACTTGCAGTATTTTGTAAATGTAAAAATTTCTACTGAGTTGATATTTCTAGGGATCAATTAAATTGTGTCATATTACTTAGTCGAAACTTTATGGGATTACCAAAAGTTATCTTTTACATCATTTTTGAGATGCAAAAATATGTTAACTATATATAAAATGTGTTGTTTAATTTCTGTATGTACAAATATACACACAAAGCAGAAAGATTGATTGCATGTGTGAACACTGAAATGTTATTAGTGCCTGTGTTTGCATCAGTAACTTAAAAATCGTTAAAATCTGTAAGTGCAATACTTAAGATACATAAATACTTGTTTTTGATTGGTTTTTGGCTTTTTCATGTAAGTAGGTATTTGTGCAATTTTTTCTTGCTGCCTAAGATAATTTTGGGGAGAAAATCTATCTTGGGGAATTTTTCATGACACATTGAGTGGTGAAAGAGAAAAGGTTCTTCAAGAAAATAATGACTGTTAAAGAATAACAAATTCATAAAATGAATGAAACGATGAAAACAATGCAGTCTCCGGGATCATGAAGAAAAGCCCACAGATTGGTGCAGAAGATTCTTACTGAATATTCAGATGTGAAATTCTGTGCAGTTTAAGGAACAATATACATTTTTAAAATTATATAAATCCATTTTTTGAGAAAATTGCTGACATGATCACAGATCATGTTCTGACCTTTATTGTTTAGAGACTTGGTTTCATTTCTCACATTCAAGGTTTTTTGTATGTGGAGAATTTTAGAAGGTAATTGTTTGAAGTTTTTTTTTGCAATTTTTGACCGTGGCTGGGTTCAAACCGGCCACCTCTGGTAAATGGGGCCAGCGCTCCACTCCTTTGAACCACAGGCGCCACCCTGCTTTTAAGCTTTTTTGAAAATGTACGTGCTTGAAAGATACAGCAGGATTTTACCAGTGGCTGAGTTGGGCTCTGGTTTGTTCATTCTATGCCTTTTGGTTTGCTGTCCATTTTAGAGACTTTACTCTGTGAAGAGCTCCTACAGTGGAGATCTAGAAGCAATGTTTTTAAGTGTCTATCTATCCTGGAAGGGTAAATATACTCTTAAAAAATAAAAACATCATCCCAACCCCCCTAAATTTTTAAGAGGTTCCTGTCACTTTTGTCTCTGGATATCCAAATATAATTGTGGAATTGAAACTTTATGGGGTCTACGTCCAGGCTGTGTATCATTAATGGGAATAGGACCTGGGTCTTGTACTGAGTGTCAATATATATGTCCTTTACATGCTGACTAAACAGGAAACAGTTGGATGCAGTATTATTGAGAATGTCTTTTCAAGGATTTTTGATTCTCAGAAGTTCTATTGCCATTTTACAGAGCACAGTTTTTTGTTGCTTCTCCTTTCCTACCTTCATCCCTGGCTTTTTTTTGCTGACGATTTAGTTGGGCCTGTATTGAATTTGGAGGTGATAAGGAAGAGCCTCAGAAGAAAATGACTCAAAAGAAACCTCATGTCACGTGGGGTTTTGGGGCAGGAAACCCACATGGGTGGGCGATGAAGGGTTGGGAAGGTAGGTAGAGATAAGAGGGGGGACATAAGTCATTTTTTTTTTAAACAAATGGAGACTCATGGAAAAGGATAAGGAATGAAAAGATTCTCAAGAAGGGTGAGTAAAAGGACGTATGAAGAAAATGAGTGAAAAAGGGTCGTAAGTAGGCATTTAAAGACGAAGCTTTCTGTTTCCAAAAGAGCCGACATTTTCTCTTAGTCAAAGTGTCTGCAAACCATCATTTTGTTTCTCATAAATGCAAGTTGCAAACCACACTAGCAAGAGGCATATCTTAGTTGTTAATAGAAACATAATCTATTTATAGTGCTTTATCAGATAAAATAATCCATAATCCTGGTATATGTTTGGAAAGGATTTAAAAATGCTTAAAAGTCCATGATTCATCCCATTGGTCATATTTTTTATAAGTGTATCTTTTTCTCTTTTCCTCCCTCCTACCTTTATTTACCTATTTTTCTTCAACTAATTCTACTAGATATGCTTATATAGCTATGTCATTTTTTTTGCATCCTATTTTGGGAAAATCCTAAGGAGTTGTTGGAAATAAGATTCTGTGATTTGGCTTGGGATCTCCTCTGAGCGTAATCTTTAACCCTAAGATTTTTTTCCCTTAATCATTAGCTTAAAAAGCATAAATTATTTTCACACTGCATTTAGTTCCCATGTATGGCAATCATATTATAAGTTGCTAGTTGTGTGTCTTCGTCTATGAGAGTTTAACTTTAGTTATATAAGTTTAGTAGTGGTTCTAGTTTCAGCCCCATCCTTTATAGCTTTTAGCATTTTATAACATTCGATTTTTGTCAATGTGATGGACATATACAGATTTTAATTAGAACTTGATTGCTAGTTGGAATGGAGTTTTGTTTCTTCATGTTTCCCTGTGTTGCTTATTGCTATGGACTGAATGCTAGTGTTGGTCCAAAATTCATATATTGAAACCTAACCCTAAAGCTGGTATTAAGAGGTGGGACCTTTGGAAGGTGATTATGTCATAAGGAAGGAGCACTCATGAATGGGGTTAATGCCCTTATAGAAGAGGCTTGAGGGGGTTGGTGTACCCCAGCCACCATGTGAAGGTGCAGCAAGAAGGTGCCATCTGTGAGTACTGGGCCCTTGCCAGACTCTAAAATCTGTTGGCACGTTGATCTTGGATTTCCCAGTCTGGAACTGTGAGTAGTAAATTCAGTTCACAAATTACCCAGTGTGAGATATCAGCCTCCATGGACTAAGACACTTACTAACATTTTACTAATAATGCATATTAGGAGCCTCTATTTTCCTGATGGCTTGTCTTTCTTTCTTTTTTCTTTTTTGAAAAGTTAAAAATTCCTGAATTTTTTATTCCTGGTACTACTACCACAATTTATAGGGCAATATACCTGATGTAATGAAAAGAAAAAGAAAAAGACCAAGCTACAACAGATAAAAGACCTCAGGAATGTACATCTAATTGACACTACTTTGGGACCACTGTCTCAAAGTAACCTGCAGCTTTCCTGACAACCCCTCACTCTCTCTCCTACTAAGAACTGTAGCCCTTTCCTGATGTTTTTAGAACCTCCTGCTACCATATCCAACAATTCCACCACCAGATCCATATTCACCACCATATGGGCTGCCCGAGCTTCTTCCACCAAAACTGCCCCCTTTCATGGGTCCATAATTTGATTGCTGTTGTCCACTATAATTTCCAAAATCATTTTATTCCCCCCCCCACCATAGTTACCTCCAAAATTTCCTCCTTCATTGTAACCGTCATATCCTCCTCCACCACCGTATCTGCCACCTTGGTTTCCATATCCTGGTCCATGACCACCATAGCTCCCTCTACTACTGTAACCAGGTCCCCTGCCATTGTTCCCACCGTCACCTCCAAATCCATTGCGTCCACCATCACCTTATCCATAACTACCTGGGCTGCCACCACCTCCACCACCATATCCTCCTTTTCCACCAAAGTTTCCACCACAATCAAAATTTCCTCCACCACCTCCAAAGTTTCCTCCCCGACCCATGCAGTTGCCAATTCCACCTCCATGACCCCTTTGTGATCCAGCAGACTGCATCTCTTATTTAGAAAGGGCCTTTTTCACTTCACAGTTCTGCCCATTAATAGTGTGGTATTTCTGAACAACAATTTTATCAACAGTGTCATCTTTATCAAAAGTTACAAAAGCGAATCCTCTCTCTTTTCCACTCTGCCTGTCTTCCATAACTTCTATGGTTTCAATCTTGCCATACTTTTCAAAGTAGTCTCTCAAATTATATTCTTCTGTATCTTCTTTAATACCACCAACAAAAATTTTTTTCACTGTGAGATGGGCACCAGGCTTTACAGAATCCTCTCGAGAAATAGCTCTCTTTGGTTCCACAACACGCCTGTCAACCTTGTGTGGTCAGGCACACATTGCTGCATCCACCTCTTCTACACAAGAGTAAGTAATAAAACCAAAGCCCCTGGAACATTTTGTTTGGGGATCTTGTACTACCACACAATCTGTGAGTGTGCCCTATTTCTCAAAATGTTCTCTTAAATTATCATCTGTAGTTTCAAAGCTCAGAGCACCAAGAAACAGTTTTCTCACCTGCTCTGGTTCCTTTGGATCTTGGCCCTTCATTTTGAGACTGGACTTGCCTCTTCCAACTCGAATTCAATATGGGACCACGGCTTGTCTCTTTTTTTTTGGGTTGCTGGAGTTTCTTTCATATCATAGATTTTATTATTTTCTTGTTTTTGCATGTCACAAACAATTTTCTCTCAATTTGTCTGTAACATTGTCTTTAATGTACTTCATTTTGATACAGCCAAATCCTGAGTTTATGGTCTTGTTTAAGAAATTATTTTCCAGCTTGGCGCCTGTGGCTCAAGTGGCTAAGGCACCAGCTATGTACACCCATGGTGGTGGGTTCAAATCCAGCCTGGGCCTGCCAAACAACAATGACGGCTGCAACCAAAAAAAATAGCCGGGTGTTGTGGTGGGTGCCTGTGGTCCCAGCTACTCAGGAGGCTGAGGCAGGAGACTCGCTTGAGCCCAGGAGTTGGAGGTTGTTGTGAGTTGTGATGCCACAGCACTCTACTGAGGGGGACAGCTTGAGGCTCCTGTCTCAAAAAAAAAAAAAAAAAAAAGAAATTATTTTCCTCATCATAGTTGTATTGTATTCTTAGCATTAGATTTTTATTTCATAGTTAGTCTTGGTTCATTTGGAGGTCATTTAAATATATTTGGTGATGTAGAGATTTTACTTTTTTCATTTTTGTAAAGTGAAGGAGTTATTTTTTCAATATCATTTACTGAATCACCCATTCTTCCCTAATTTGTGTCTCAGTTATGTTGCCAGTTTCTAATAGTGGGGGTGCCAAAAAATGTATACATATTTTAAGAGATCTTGTTGGAAGTAAAATCAGTCATTCTCAAAATTGTATAAATTGCAGGTAAAATGGATGTGTATAACATGTCTAGATACACTTGACCAGTAATGGTACCCTCAATTCAACTTTAAAAATTAATACATAGATAACAGTGCTTAAAAGGTGTATACATTTTTTTTTTTTTTTTGCCACCGTCTATATAAACATAGATTTATTTCTGGGTTCCTGTGATATTACATCTTACTTTCTTAATTTCAGAATTATTTTTCAGCATGGGTTCCCTGGCAATTTACAGCCTTAGGCAAGGTTTAAATACTGATGGAAGGTGATATGGTCCCAACATAGTCACTGTTTCACAAACATAGCTGGTCACTTCATCACATGGGATGTACCCAAACTGGATTATCCAACTGTCATGTTCTTCTTTCCATTCGACTGTTCTAATGGACAACATATCTGCTAGCTCCCTTTGTTAGCATTCATCCCACAGGCAGTAGACTCTGGGGTACCCCATGTAGTAACAGGGAAGCCAGGTTCCATGACCATGGTGTTTTAACTGTGTCCAGAGGTGGCTGCAGGGAGAAAGTAGAGATTCTGGCTTGTGTCCCCAGTTATGGACTAGGCCAGCCCACACGCAGTTAGTCATATAGGGCCTGAGAGAGAGATAAACCCAGGGGAATCTACGGCAACTGATATACTCTGTTATTGATCTTTGTTTTCTATAAATCTGAAGTCTTAAGATCCCTCCAGTTGGAAGGTTTTATTCTTTGAAATTATAAGATTTAAATTTTAAGTTGTCTCTGTCATGAATATAGTATAGTTCTTTCTGATATCTTTCATTTTTGAAGGACTTTTACTTTATGTATATTAGTAATTTCTTAGATTATATTCTAGCTGTTGCCTTATTTTCTGTTGTACATTCTAATTGATATTTGCTGTTATTTTTCTCTTTCATGTATTAAGCTATAGGATGCAAATTTACTGAGGTCTGGTTTTGAGTATGTACTTTGAATTCTAAGTTTTCTTACACAAATGGTCATTGTATCTGCATATAATCAATTTGTCTTTTTCTTTCAGTCCTCATTTTTCTTTCCTTGTTGCTTTGGCCAGACCATCTGGTATTATATTGTAGACTAGCAAACATATGGTATGTGTTTTCTTGGACACTATTATTAAACAGTTTATTTCATTTCTTAAGTATAATGTTTGCAGGTGTTTTAATAGAAAGTAAAATTTCCTTAACTTTTACTTTTCTAAACAGACTTTTCTTTTTAAAAATCTCAGATATTGTGCTTTTTGAAATCTTATGCTTTTTCTCTATATCAATAGATGGTACATATATGTTTTTACTTTATTACTGTGCATTAACATGATAGACTTACCACTGTTGAATGTCTTTGTGATTCTAGGATACCTCTTAAGATCTATAATGTTTTATATACTATAGAATTTAGCTATCTGATTTTTTTTTTTTTTTTTGCTACCTGATATTTTATTAGGGCTTTTTTTCACTTCTCTGTTTATAAGTTTCTTTTCTTATGCTGTCCTTTTTTGATTTTCATTGAAAGACTATATCAAGCTTCTAAAATGATTTGGATCATTTTTCTTTTTTTATTGTTTTCTAGAATAATTTTTAGGTGATACAGTGGTATTTACTACTGAAATCTTGATAAAACTTCATAGTAAAACTTTGTAAGCCTGGTGATTGTTTTGGATGTGGGTAGGATAGAAGAGTAGATTTTTAGTGGTGGTTGTTAATTAACATTTCAATTTCTGTAATGGTCATTAAATCTCTAGGGTTTTTTCCTAGAGATTGTAATACTTTATTGTAATTACTTTATTGTAATACTTTATTGTAATATTACTTTATTGTAATACTTTATTCCAGAAATATATCTCTTTTATGGATATATTCAAGTTTAGGGGAATAGTATTCTTTTTTTTTAATCATCTCTCTCTCTGCTTTTTTTTTTTTAGTTAAGTCATATACACCTAGATCATGAATACATTTATGCATATGTGGGGTACAATGTGTTGTTTTTTTGTACAATTTGGAGTGCTTACATCAAACTAATATAGTTTTTGCCTCATTTACTCGATTATTGTGTTAAGATATGCTTTTTAAAAGTTCTTTTTCTCTTTTTATTTTATTTTATTTTATTTTTTTATTGAATGGTAACTATGTACATTAATGAACTTCTAGGGTACAGTGTGGTGTTTTCACATACAATTTGAAACACTTCCATCAAACTGGTTAACATAGCCTTCATGTCATTTTCTTAGTTATTGTGTTAAAACATTCATATTCTACTCTTAGAAAGATTCACTTGTACCCTAGTAAGATAAACCACAGAAGTGATCCCTCCAATCCCCCTCCTACTACCCATTCCTCCTCCCCTCTCTCTCCCCCCTCCCCATATTCTTAGGCTGTTATTAGGTTATAGCTTTCATATAAAAGGTATAAATTAATTTCATAATAGGATAATAGTACATTGGATACTTTTTCTTCCATTCTTGTGATACTTTGCTAAGAAGAACATTTTCCAGCTCCATTCATGTGAACATGAAGGAAGAAAGGTCTCCATCTTTCTTTATGGCTGTATAGTATTCCATGGTGTACATATACCACAATTTGTTGATCCATTTGTGGATCGATGGGCACTTGGGCTTCTTCCATGACCTGGCGATTATGAATTGGGCTGCAATAAACATTCTGATACAAATGTCTTTGTTGTAATGCAATTTTTGGTCCTCTGGGAATATACCCAACAAA
>CAUYTI010086610.1:0-23128 GCA_963575145.1 Galago senegalensis | reverse complement strand
TTGAGACAGAGCCTCAAGCTGTCCCCCTGGGTAGAGTGCTGTGGCATCACAGCTCACAGCAACCTCCAACTCCTGGGCTCAAGCGAGTCTCCTGCCTCAGCCTCCCAAGTAGCTGAGACCACAGGCGCCCACTACAACGCCCGGCTGTTTTTTGGTTGCAGCCGTCATTGTTGTTTGGCGGGTCCGGGCTGGGGATTCGAACCCGCCACCTTAGGTGTACGTGGCTGGCACCTTAGCCAGTTAAGCTATAGGCGCCGAGCCTATTGTTAATATTTTTAATTTAGAAAAGTACTGTTTTAACATAGTTATAGAGACTAGGTAATGTTTAAAAATGTAGGAGCTTTATTTGTTATTTGATACAGATTTAGTGGCAGCTAACTATGAGTTTTCACCTTCTTTTTCCTTGTCCTTTTAAATACAGGGTGAGCATGGACAATCTTGTGCCAAAATGCTTGTGAATCGAGCACTAGGCCGCTGGAGGCAGCGTATGCTCCGAGCAGATAACACAAGTGCCATAGTAATCTGCATCTCTCCAGAAGTGGACAGTCAGGGAAACTTTACCAATGAAGATGAATTCTATCTGAACCTGACTGAAAGCCCTTCCTACAATAGTCAAGAAACCTGTGTAATGACTCCTTCTCCCTGTTCTACACCACCAGTCAAGGTATGTAATTTTAGAGTTTTAAAGTTGTTTTAATAGAATTTCTTTAGGTAATATTATATGAAAATAGTTTTTAGATTTCTGTGTAATAGTATTTTGGATTTGAGCTAGGTTCAAGAAAATGATGAATCCTTGTTATGTAACTTATTATGAGAGAGCCATCTTCATAATCAGTACTAATCTGCATGCCAGCCATGTATACAGTAGAAAGATGATTGTGGGCCCTGAAGAACATTAATGTTTGGAGTTGCGTAGTCCCCATTTAATACTATGAATTTTCATAAAGCTTTTATAAGTTTGTAAAGCATTTATATATATTTTATTTATACCTCACCCAGATATAGTACTAATGTTATTTCATTTTATTAGTAATAAGCCTGAGAGATTAAACAGTTTGAACAAGGTTATAGAGAATCAAGATTAAGCTGGACTTGAAGAAGATACTGAACCTTATTACTAGTTCTCTTTTCTCTCTTTCTTTCTTTCTTTTTTTTTTTTTTTTTTTTTGAGACAGGGTCTCACTATGTTGCCCTCGGTAGAGTGCTGTGAAGTCATAGTTCATAGCAACCTCAAACTCTTGGGCTTAAGTGATTCTCTTGCCTCAGCCTCCCAAGTAGCTGGGACTACAGGCACCTGCCACAATAGGTACCTGCCACAATGCTCGGCTATTTTTTTTTTTAATTGTAGTTGCCATTGTTGTTTTTAGCAGGCCTGGGCCAGGTTTGAACCTGCCAGCCCCATTGTATGTGGCTGGAGCCCTAACCACTGAATTACAGGTGCTAAGCCAGAACTAGTTTTTTGGGGGGCTTTTTTTTTTTTTTTTTGAGACAGAGCCTTGAGCTGTCTCTCTGGGTAGAGTGCTGTGGCATCACAGCTCAGCAACCTCTAACTCCTGGGCTCAAGCGAGTCTCTTGCCTCTGCCTCCCAAGTAGCTGGGACTACAGGTGCCCACCACAATGCCTGGCTATTTTTTGGTTGCAGCCGTCATTGTTGTTTTGGCAGGTCCAGGCTGGATTCAAACCTGCCACCTTAGGTGTATGTGGCTGGTGCCTTAGCCACTTGAGCCACAGGCGCTGAGCCGAGAACTAGTTTTCTATTAACATGGCCAAAACTGCAAAAAAAAAAAAAAAAAGAAAGAAAGAAGTATCATTCCTGGGCGGTGCCTGTGGCTCAGTGAGTAGGATGCCTGCCCCATATACTGAGGATGGCACGGGTTCAAACCTGGTTCCGGCCAAAACTGCAACAACAACAACAAAAATAGCCAGGTGTTCTGGTAGTCCCCTGTAGTATCAGCTACTCGGGAGGCTGAGGCAAGAGAATCACCTAAGACCAAGAGTTGGAGGTTTCTGTGAGCTGTGATGCTACAACACTCTACTGAGGGCAACAAAGTGAGGCTGTCTCAAAAAAAAAAAAAAAAAAAAAGAAAAGAAAAAAAAAGAAATATCATTCCTGCTTCTGATCCATGTTAATATTGAACAAGTTTAAGATATGGTGTGAAGGCTTGGCACCTATGGCTCAACCGGCTAAGGCGCCAGCCACATACACCTGAGCTGGTGGGTTCAAATCCAGCCTGGACCCGCCAAACAACAATGACAGTTGCAACAAAAAAACAGCTGGGTGTTGTGGCGGGCGCCTGTAGTCCCAGCTACTTGGGAGATGGAGGCAGGAGAATCGCTTGAGCCCAGGAGTTGGAGGTTGCTGTGAACTGTGATGCCATGGTTCTCTACCCAAGGTGACAGCTTGAGGCTCTGTCTCAAAAAAAAAAAAATTAATTAATTAATTAAAAAAAAAGATATGGTGTGAAATAAACACTTTAAATGGATTACAAATTTTTCTTTTCCTGATTTACTAAGAACTCAGTTTTTAATTTAATTTTTTTCTTTTGAAATAGAGTCTCACTTTGTTACCCCCAGTAGAGTGCCCTAGCATCGTAGCTAACAGCAACCTCAAACTCTTGGGCTCAAGAGATTCTTTTAGGGCGCCAGCCCCATATGCCGGAGTTGCAGGTTCAAACCCAGCCCCCCCATCCTCCGCCAAAAAATGTACATTTAAAAAAAAAAGAGAGAGATTCTCTTGCCTTTTTTTTTTTTTTTTTACAGTTTTTGGCCAGGGTTGGGTTTGAACCTGCCACCTCTGGCATATGGGGCTGGTGCCCTACTCCTTTGAGCCACAGGTGCCGCCCAAGTCTCTTGCTTTTCAGCCTCCTGAGTAGCTGGGACTATAGGTGCCTGCCACAGTGCCCAGCTATTTTTAGAGATAGAGGTCTTACTCTTGCTTTTAGGCTGTTCTCAAACCTGTGAGCTCAGGCATTCTATCCCCACCTTGGCCTCCCAGAGTGCTAGGATTATATATAAGCATGAGACACCACACCTGGCCTTATTTTCATTTTTTAAATTTTTATTTGTTGATTTATTTATTTTTAGACAAAGTGTTGCTCTGTCATCCCTAGCTAGATAGAGCACAGTGTCATCATCATAGTTTACTATAACCTCAGACTCCTGGACCTCTTGTTCAGTCTTGTGAGTAGCTGGGATTACAGGCACCCAGTTTGGCTGATTTTCTTCTGTTTTTGTTAGAGTTAGGGTCTCACTGTTGTTCAGGCTGGCCTGGAACACCTGGGTTCAAGGGATCCTCCCCTTTCAGACTTCCAAGTGCTAGGATTTATAGGTGCAAGCTACCACACCTGTCCAAAGGCATTATTTTCAAGTGTCAAAGACCTTTAATTTGGGGTATTGTGATCTAGTAGTCAGTACTTAAAAATGTATTTTTAATGGCTAAATGCGGTGGCTCAGGTCAATTATAATATTAGCATGCTAGGAGGCCGAGGCAGATGAATTGCTTGAGCTCATGAGTTCAAGAACAGTCTGAGCAAGAGAGAGACCCCATCTCAAAAAATAGCTGGTATTATGGCGGGTGCCTGTAGTCCAAGCTACACAGGAGGCTGAAACAAGAGTTTGAGGTTGCTGTGAATTGTGACACCATGGCACACTACTGAGGGCAACAAAGTGAGATTCTGTCTCAAAAAAAAAACCAAACTATTATTACTGTTTTGTTATCTTTTACTTTACATATTTATGGCAAAAAAATCACTTCTTTTCATCTAGAAATTATCAAATTATTTTATACTAACTTTCATAAAGGAATTTCTTGCCAGATCAGGACCTGTTAAAGTGTCTTGATTCTCTTTCAAAGCTGTGAAGAGGCCAGGCAAAATGGCTCATGCCTGTAATCCCAGCACTCTGGGAGGCCAAGGTAGGTGGATTGCCCCTGAGCTCATGGGTTGGAGACCAGCCTGAGCCAGAGCAAGACCTTGTCTCTAAAAATAGCTGAGCATTATAGCGGGCGCCTGTAGTCCCAGCTACTTGGGAGGCTGAGGCAAGAGAATCACTTGAGCCCAAGAATTGGAGGTCCCTGTGAGCTTTGACACTATGGCACTCTACTGAGGGTGACAAAGTAAGACTCTGTCTAAAAAAAAAGCTGTGAAGGACCTTATGTTTATGTATTTGCCTATTTCTAAATATGTTCCCCGATAAGTGATCTTTAGCCAGAATAGAGAAAGAGAAATTAGGGTGGAGGTCATTGTGAGGGGGCAAGCAGATAATGTGATAGGAGTAAATATTTGTAATATTGACTTCAAATAAAAATTATTGTTGGACGGTGCCTGTGGCTCAGTGGGTAAGATGCTAGCCCCATATACCAAGGGTGGCAGGTTCAAACCCAGCCCTGGCCAAACTGCAACAAAAAAGCAGCCGGGCATTGTGGCGGGCGCCTATAGTCCCAGCTACTCAGGACATTGAGGCAAGAGAATTGCCTAAGCCCAGGAGTTGGAGGTTGCTGTGAGCTGTGTGACGCCATGGCACTCTACTCAGGGCAATAGCTTGAGGTGCTGTCTCAAAAAAAAAAAAAAAATTATTGTACTCTGCTGATTGGCATTAGTAAAACTATACACAAAATATGTTTTTAAAATTATTGCTCAAATTCTAAGTAATATCAATCCAATAATAATACCAAAGTAAAGATAAGGAGTCTTATGCATGAACTAACTTACATATAGGCATGGTTATTTGTTAACCAATTGGCCCTACCTAAATATGGGGAAATATTTAGATTAATTCTGCATAATTAGGATGGTTGGCAATAGTATTATTGGTTTTGATCTAACAAGTAACAAAGGCAAATTTCTGCCCGAGAAATTGTTTACCTTAATTGATTTAAAGGTAAGAATTCAGGAGTATCTTTGATTTATTTTATTGTTATTGTTAGAGATGAGAGTACCCCTGAGCTGTTCAGTGGACCTGGTTTGGTTCACCCAGCAGAACTAGCAAGTTTGGCTGAGTCAAAGAGAGAGCAAGAAACTGAGGGAGTGGAAAAATAAGGCAGCTGGGACTCCAACATAGTAGAAAAAGTACAGTTTTTATTTAAAGTGAAGCAGAGATAAGCATAGGTTTTTCTAAGTGTGGAAAAAGATCCCCTCAAGAAAATAAGGAGACCCCAGACAAAGCAATATTCCAATACAAGTACTTTCATCCCAATTCCCTCTATATTTATCTATAAGAATTCCCATTGGTTCCCCTTAGGCCTTTCGTGTGCTGTCTGGTTTTATTAGTTGTAGATCACCACAGTTGTCAGATCCAATTTTCTTTACTCTGTATCAATAATTATTAACTTATTTTAGCAGTGATTGTGTGGTGTCTCTTAGCCTCATGATGTTTGTGGTAGGGGATCCTTATCTTTGTTTTTGGGGGGAGGTTATTTTCTCTGTTTTATGGGGGGATCATTCATGGGCTAGAGGATGTGGGTCACAGAGTAAAAGTTATATTTTGCAGAAACACATACTTGGGTAACTAGGTCACATCCACACAACATTCCTGGTCTTGCTTTAGGGCTCTTTTCAACTTCCTTGGCCAAAAGGCCATAATCCCCTCCCATCTTCTGTGGCCCCTTTAACTTTCTTTCATCCTTGATCAATTATCTCGCCTTTAACATCTAAGTAATTGTAACAACAATTTGGTTAACTTTGAATAGTTTTTAGAGACCTATATTTAGATTAGGCTTTTAAAACTAGGTTTACTGTAAACATGTCTACTTCCATATGCATTCTGATATAATTCTTTGTTTTGGAGTGGAGGTAGTGGAAATACCTTTGTTTAAGTGATAGATTACTGTGGCCTACATTTTTCTCTCCATTCTTTCTTTAGGGAAAAACTAAATCTAGCTGTGTGGACAAGTCAAGAGCTATTAGAAGTAGGAATAGGGGAAGAGAAGAATTTCAGAAAATTAAAACTTAGTTTCAGCTGTTTTGTAGGCATAATTTGTAATTAGTTGTTTAATATTGGATTACAGGATAGATGGAAGGAGAAAGTTGATCTCTGAAGCAGTGAACTTTTTTAAAGTATGTATTTTAGGGGATAATCTCTCTATCAGATAAATGTTTTATGAACATGCAAGGTTTAGCAGTACAGGTTAATCTGGGATGAGTCTTAAGTCTAAGCAAGTATTCCCATAGAATGGCAATAAAAAGAAAAGGAACAGGAAAAGTTCAAGGAGGAAGTGGGGGAAGAGAAGCTGGTGCACCTGTAGTGTCAGAATAATCTGTAAATTTACAAAGACACGGTAAAACAGAAATTATAATAAATTGCTTTCACTCTGAAATTATCCCATTGTTCTTTTATAAAATAATTTCATCTAATATCTAACCTTGTTATCCAGAGTAAGGAAGTAAGTTCTATTTCAGTAGGTAGCTTGATTTAGTCCCTTTTTTTGTGCCTCAGAGTAGTTACATGTGATTATTTGGCAGTAGGAATCCTCATGCTGCAGAGTTTATTTGCTACCTGGCCTTGTACACCTTCCCCCTATATTAGAGCAGCATGAATTCTTGGTTAGAAATTATTTATTGCCTATATTATTTTTCATTGATCAGCCTGAACATGCTGATCACATTTAAACATTTAAATTGACCTAATGCTAACATTTAAATGCTGACCCAGTTCAACTTTAAAACAACCTAATACCATAAAAAAAAAAAAAAAAAAAAACCTAATAGATGGGGATAAACTCATGGCTATCATTGTTGATATAATTATTTTTTTTTCAAGACAGAGTCTCACTTTGTCACCCTCGGTAGAGTACGGTGGTGTCATAGCTTACAGCAACTTCAAACTCTTGGGCTCAAATGATTCTCTTGCCTCAGCCTCCCAAGTAACTGGGATTAGGATTATAGGTGCTAGCTACAACGGCTGGCAAGTTTTAGAGAGGAGGTCTCCCTCTTGCTCAGGAACTCCTGAGCTCAAGCAATCCCACCTACCTTGGCCTCCCAGAGTACTAGGATTACAGGCATAAGCCACTGAGCCCAGCCCATTGTTGATATTATTAAAAGATATATACAAATAATCTAGAACAGAGACTCTTCTGCTATCCTATCTCAACACTAGTTAGTACCTTAAATTAAGGTTCTTCCCAACATCTAGTCAAAGTTAAGACAGGCAAGAATAATCAGCCTTTCACTAAAGCATGTAGTGTATAACACATGAACCAGTGGCTCCAAAAAGAAAGAGTATAGGGGGTGGTTAACTTGATGAAATAGGCCTACTGTAATGATACATACATGTGGTGTACATGTATGGATATGTACTGGATACATACCAGTCGATGAAAATTAGGTCAGTTTAAGGAGATGGTCAGTATAGGGAGGTGGTCCACTATGGGATGGGTATTTTTTTTTAGTTATTTTAATTTTTTATTTTTAGAGAGTCTCACTTTGTCACCCTCAGTAGAGTGCTGTGGCATCACAGCTCACAGCAACCTCCAGCTCTTGGGCTTAGGTGATTCTCTTGCCTCAGCCTTCCAAGTGGCTGGGACTACAGGTTCCCGCCAGAACACCTGGCTATTTTTTTGTTGCAGTTTGGCTAGGGCCAGGTTTAAACCTGCCACTCTCAGTATATGGGGCTGGTGCCCTAGTCACTGAGCCACAGGCACCACCCTGTTTTTTTTTTTTTTTTTTTTTATTCATAACTGTGTACATTGATGCATTTACGGGTTTCAGTGTACTGATTTGATAGACCATGTGAAATGCTTACATTGAACTAAGTAACACATCCATCACAATTATACTCTTTTCTTAATAGTTTTGAAATGTACCACCTAATGCATCATGCACATTAGGTGAAGTCTTCCCCCCCCCCCAAATACCCTCCCTCCTCCCATGGGATGGGTATTTTTATGCCGCACTTTTTTTAAAATTTGAGACAAAGTCTCACTCTGTTTCCTTAGGCTAATGGTACCATGGAGTCACAGCTCACAGCAACCTCAAACTCCTGGGTTTGAGTGATCCTCCTGCTTCAGCCTCCTGAGTAGCTGGGACTACAGGCATACACCATAATGCACGGCTAATTTTTTTTTATTTTCAGTAGAGATGAGGTCTTACTTTTGCTCCAGCTGGTCTCTAACTCCTAAACACACGTAGTCCTCCCACTATGGCCTCCCAAGAGTGCTGGGATTACAGGTGTGAGTCACTGCACCTGGCCAACGCTTTCATTTCTTTTTTTTTTTTAAGCAACAAAGTCTCACTCTGCTGCCCAGGCTGGAAGGTTATTTTTAAAGTATCTCATTTTTTATTATCTGTCAGTTTACAGAAAATATTTATGATGACATGAATTTTAACCACAATGATAGATTATTTCATCTGTTGCACAAAGTTCATTGTCACTGTTACCTTTAAATTGCTGCCTTCTCACCCAGGTATAGCCCACAAAACCTTGCATGTAGTTCAGTAAATGTAGTGAATGAATGAGTAAATGCATATCATGTTTTTGCCATCTTAATGGCAAAACATTAGTTTCATAAAGAGTCTAGTATCATATGTCATGAATTTGCTGAGTTCTTTGATAAATCATTTATTTGTTTTACCTTCTTCTTTCAGTTACTTGAGGAGGATCCATGGCCAAGGCTGAACTCTAAAGACCATATACCTGCTCTAGTTCGTAGTAATGCTTTCTCAGAAAATTTTTTAGAGGTACCAGCTGAGATATCTCGAGGGAGTGTCCAAGCTGTAGTCCTACCCTCAAAAGATGCACAGCCTCTTGAAGAAAATTGTGCTAAAGCCCTGACTTTAAGGATACATGATTCTTTGAATAATAGCCTGTCTGTTGGCCTTGTTCCTACCAATTCAACAAACACCATCATGGACCAAAAAAATTTAAAGATGTCAACTCCTGGTCAAATGAAAGCCCAAGAAATTGAAAGAACCCCTCCAGCAAACTTTAAAAGGACATTAGAAGAATCCAACTCTGGCCCCCTTATGAAAAAGCATAGACGAAATGGTTTAAATCGAAGTAATGGTGCTCAGCCTGCAAACCTCCCCACAACTTCTCAGCGAAAGAACTCTGTTAAACTTACCATGCGACGCAGACTTAGAGGCCAGAAGAAAATTGGAAATCCTTTACTACATCAGCACAGGAAAACTGTTTGTGTTTGCTGAAATGTATCTGGGAAATGGTTTTTTCCCCAAACTTAGCATATAAGAGGGCTTTTTAAATTTGGTGCCGAAGTTGAACTTTTTTTAAGGGGACAAAATTAAAAGAGTATACAGTTTGACTTTCTGGAATTCAGCAGTTTTATTCTGGCCTTGTATTTCCTTGTATTATAAATGTGAATTTTGTAGATGTTAGGGTATAAGTTGCTGTAAAATTTGTGTAAATTTATATCCTTGACACAAACTCAGTCTCTTATACATAGTAATTGTGATGACAGGGCTAAATGTTTTAAAAAATCAAAAGAATCTATTAGATTTTAGAAAAGTGTTTAAAACTTTTAAAAAATGCTTATTAAAAAGTTTGTATAAGCTACTTGTGATGAAAACTACACAAGTTTTTAAAGTAAATTATTATTAAGCTGACTGGAAAAGTGATGTATTTTCATAGTGACCTGTGTTTCACTAATGTTTCTTAGAGATTACAAGTGTCTTTTAAAAATTATTTTTTATTTCTAATTTCATAATTCAGAACTAAATTTTTCCATAGAAGTGTTGAGCCATGCTAAAGTAGCTGGATGTTAGTCTTGTCCCAATTAAAGTACTATGCAGTATCTCTTCAGTAGCATTTTCTAAAACATTAATCACCAGGTGTAGTCACTGAATCTTTGGTGTAGAAGGAGGTCTGTTTGCCTAAAATAATGCCCTTCTTAATCATCCTAGCCTAATGGCATTATTAGGTCTTATAGTAGTTTACCCCCTTCTAGTGTTTGCTTAAAATATGTGAAGTTTTTCTTGCTATTTCAATAACGGATGGTGCTGCTAATTCCCAACATTTCTTAAATTATTTTATATCGTATAGTTTTCATTGGCTATATGGGTATATGTTCATCAAATAAATCAGTGACCTGTTCCTTGTGTTGCTGGATTTTTGTTGTTGTTTTATTTTAATGGTATGTACAGGTTGAAGATCCCTTATCCAAAATGTTTGGGACCAGAGATGTTTGGATTTTGGATTTTTTAAGATTTTAGAACATTTGTATTATACTTACTGGTTGAGAATTCCTAATCAGAAATTCAGGATGTTCCAGTGAACAGTTCCTTTGAGCATAATGCTAGTCTCAAAAAGATTTGGATTTTGTAGCATTTTGGATTAAGGATAGTCAACCTATATTAAATTTAATTTTCTGTTGACCATGATTGTGCTTTTATATAACAATCTAAAATACAGGGTATTCCAAAAGTCACCCCTAAAGTTGCCATATATACGGAAGATGGAAAATTATAACTAAATGTACCTTTATTTACAAAATATTCATTACACAATTTTACAAAATATTTACAGAATCTTCTCTACATGTTTGGAATTGTAAAATTATGTAATGAATGAATATTTTGTAAATAAAGGTACATTTAACTACAATTTCCCATTTTCCCTATGGATGGCAATTTTAGGGGTAACTTTTGGATACCCCTTTTAATCTTAATTTTTTACACCCTGAATTTTTAATTTTAATACCAAATACATTAAATAACAGTAATAATGTGGTTAAGTCCATTGTAGCTAATAAGCATTTGATAAATTATTAGATAACAATTAAAAATTAATAAAACACTGTATACTTTGGTAATATAAGAAACCACACGAAATTAATACTAAAACACAAAGAACATAAAATTGTGATGTGGTGAACGGTGTTCTACAGTAAAATATTTAAACAATTTTACAGTTTAGACCAACGCCTCTCTCTGAGACAGTGAAGAGTCAATCCATGCATTCGACATTATGCACCTTCAGTGTGCTAGAAACTGCAGTTGGAAGCATGCTAGTTTGCCATTAGGGGATTAATTGAAAACCAATAATGTAGGTGAAATGTGGTTGGTGGTTGGTTTTAAAGACCAATTTTGGATTCTGAAGAGTTTATTTTTCAGATATTTCCAAGATAAAGACATAAGTAGCAGATACTTTTGGAGTTAATTCATATTGAAAAGGCTTTCCATCTTTTATACCTGTGATACCATTAACTGTATCAAGCAGAAATTCAGCAAATCTGATTGTCTATTAAAATCCATTTAGCTATTATTCATTTTTTTTTTACTGTGGTTATAAATAAAGTCATCTAATCCTACACATGAAATTAAAATTTCCATTTGATTAGAGTTATATAAGCTGTTTTTCAAATCAAATTTTTAATGTGTAAATGTCTTAGCATTAATACTTTCCTACATCACATTATTTCCTAGTGCAATAGAGTTTAATTCCATACCATATTAGTAGTACTGATTATTTTAATATTTAGTTTGAGATACAACTGTAAATGCTAAAAGTAGCTCTTTTTTTAAATTTTGGAGATGGTTTCTACTTGGTTGCACTAAAGGATCGAGTACCGCAGTGGGATCATAGCTCAACTGCAGCTTCTAATTCCTGTGCTCAAGCAATCCTCCTGACCCAGCCTCTTGAGTAGCTATGACTATAGGTGTGCCACCATGCCTAATTTTTTTCACTTTCTTTTGTAGAGATAGAATTTTGCTATGTTGCCCAGGCTGATTTTGAATTGGTCTTAAGTGATCCTCCCTGCCTCAGCCTTCTAGAGGCTGCTGGGCCTACAGGCATCAAGGCACCATGCACAACCTTTTTTCAAATTTTTTTTTGAGTGACTCTAGGCTGGATGCAGTGTTGTGATCATAGCTCACTGCAGCCTCAAACTCCTGGACTCAAGTGATCTTCCAACCTTAGTCTCCTTCATAGCTGGGACTACAGGCATGCACCACCAAGCCTGGGTAACATTTTTTTGTAGAGACAAGGTCTCACTGTGTTGACCATTAGAAAAGAGGTTTATTGATGGTAACAGTTTGCAAACTGGGAAGAGACAGTTTCTGGCATGGACTGAAGGTGCTTTCTCTTTGAAGAGGGGAAGGACAAATTGGTTTTTATGCCCCATAGGGTGTGTATTACACAATAAAGTTATGCATATTCAGCAGGTTTGGAAGGAAAGCTCTACATATTTGTAAGGGGATTGAGCACATGTACACACAAACATGTAACATGCATTCCATGTTAACTTTGGGGTGGGGTTTTAACATTAAAATGAAGTAGAATTTTGCTCATGTCAACAAGTGAACTATAGAAAAGACGGTTTGTGCAGTTTCTACAAGCTGGGTGAAACTGGCTTGAGTTCTGCAGTTGCTTATTAGGAAAGAATGTAAGTATGTCCAATCAGAGTTGTAGTGGTCTGCCTTATAAGTCAGAATTAGGGTTTGACAATTTGCCTGTTACTTCCTCATGTTAGGGAATTAAGCAAGGTTGTGTGTGTGTGTTGTTTTTTTGTCTTTGGGGGGGGGGGCTTGTTTTTTGTTTTGTTTTGTTTTGTTTTGCAGCCATAGAGATTTAGGAAGTCGCCTTGCCAGTTGAGCCCTGAAGCCTTAGGTAACTCTTGTTTCCTTAAATTTAAGGTCCATCTTAGTTGATAAAGGGGTATTTATCCAAGGATATACATATGGTGAATGCAAAATGGGTATTCCTCTGAGTAAATTAATTTTTGGTCCTTGGTATTCCTCTGAGCAAATTAAGTTTTAGTCCTTGTCAGTAATTTTACTTTCTTATATCTTTATAAATACCACTCAAGATTCCGGGATAAATAGTGGGGGTTTTAAGATGTAATTGTTAGTGAATAGAGCATTATGGAGAATAGAAATGAAACAAGTAATCCTTCTGTTAAAGGCATTTGTTACACTTTAGCTAAAGAGACAATAGAAAAGCCTCATTTCACAAAGATGTCCTGGTAAAGATGATAAATTATATGGTCATCTATTAGTTTTGAGAATGAAAAACTAAAGGAAAATAATCATGTCTTCAGGATGTTTGGTGGGACTTGGGGATAAGTAGAGGAGGAACCAAGCTTAATAAAAAACTTGCAGACTTGAAAAAAAAATTTTTTTTTTGAGGCAGGGCCTCAAGCTATCCCCCTGGGTAGAGTGCTGTAGCATCACAGCTCACAGCAACCTCCAACTCCTGGGCTCAAGTGAGTCTCCTGCCTCAGTCTCCCAAGTAGCTGGGACTATAGGTGCCTGCCACAATGCCTGGCTATTTTTTGGTTGCAGCCATCGTTTGGTGGCCTGGGCCGGATTCAAACCCGCCACCTTAGGTGTATGTGGCTGGTGCCTTGGCCACTTGAGCCACAGGCACTGAGCCCAGACTTGAAATTTTGAATAGAAATTATTGGAAAATGCTATCTTATTTATTTATTTATTTTTTGAGACAAAGTCTCACTATGTCACTCTTGGTAGAGTGTGGTAGTCTCATAGCTCACAACCTTAAACTCTTGGGCCCAAGGAATTCTCTTGCCTCAGCCTCCCAAGTAGGTGGGACTACAGGTGCCGGCCACAACGCCTGGCTATTTTTGGTTGCAGTTGTTGTTTTAGCTGGCCCGGGCCGGGTCCAAACCTGCCAGCCTCGGTGTATGTGGCTGGTGCTCTACCCACTGAGCTACAGGCGCCGCCCAGTCTTATTTATTTTTTGAAAGTGTTAATTTTGAGAGATAGGATCTTGCTCTGCCACTCAAGCTGGATCATAGTTCACTGCAGCCTCAGACTCCTGGGCTCAAGCAATCTTCTTGTCTTAGCCTCTGAGGAACTGGAACCACCCTGGGGCCAGGAAAATGCTGTTTTAGAAATCACAATAATCTAGTAATATTCAGGATGAACAAAAGGCAGGCACTAAGTGTAACTAAATGATGTGAGGTGACAAGACCTTGGATTATGTTGATTTTCCTATTCTATAAATTTTGGGATTATTTTTAGGTGATTACTAAAAAGGTAGTCTTCAAAAATTTTAACCTAAAGAATGCATCAAGTAAAGTCTATATAGTAATTAAGGTATTTTTACCTCACAGTTGGAGGAGTTTAAAGAAATGAGGTAAGGGTTTCTTTTCTCTCTCCTTTTTTTTTTTTTTTTTGAGAGACAGAATCTCACTATGTCGCCCTGGGTAGAGCGCTGTGGTGTTGCAGCTCACAGCAACCGCAAACTCTTGGGTTTAAGCGATTCTCAGCCTCCCAAGTAGCTCTTTTTTTTTTTTTTTTGTAGGAGTTTCTTTTAACTTGTTTTTACTTCACTGAAAATCTTTATTTTTTTTTTTTTTTGAAGAAGAGTCTCATTCTATGGCCCTGGGTAGAGTGCTGTGGTGTCATAGCTCACAGCATTCTCTAAGTCTTGGGTTCAAGCTATCCTCCTGCCTCAGCCTCTGGAGTAGCTGAGACTACAGGTGCCTGCCACAGTTCCTGGCTGGTTTTTCTATTTTTAGTAGAGACAGGGTCTTGCTCTTGCTTAGGCTGCTCTGAAACTCCTGAGCTCAAGCAATCCACCTGTCTTGGCCTCCCTGAGGGCTAGGATTACAGGCACTGCTCCCAGCATTGAAAATTAAATTCTTAATGTTCACAGTAGTTGTGTGTGAAAGCAGATTTCCCCACTGCTGAAATCACATGATTATCCAAGTGTTGCAGGTGGCCCAGGTGAGCAAGGCAATGGCTTGTTTAAAACGGGAGGAGGGGGGAAGGAATCCTAATCATACCAAAATAAAGAACAAAGTGCACGCTGACCTAGAAATTTGATTTGCTTTTGGCTAGCTCCCTGATTGTTCTCTGGGGACTTTTGTTTTTCGATCTGCATGGCCACAAGAGAGCCAATCTTAGTCATTAGCAATTTGTTATAATGAGCCACAGCAGCAACTGGAAAACAAAAAACTCTTAACTTGAAGTTGCTCTTTTCCGCTAAAAAGAAAAGGAGTTTTGTAGCTAGGATTGCTCAGTATTGAGAACAAAGAGTTGATTGAAGGGTTTCCTCTTATCTCAATATTTTGAGGTGACTCATGAGCTGGTAACATACACTAAGCACCCACAAGTTAGATCCACTCAAAAATATCACCACAGGTTTTATGCCTATTTAAGGATTCATAAGAAACTATCACACCATCTTTATAGAGTACTTAGAATGGTTGGTAATTCATTCAGAGAAATTATTTTTTATTTATTTATTTTTTTGAGACAGTCTCACTATGTCGACCTCAGTAGAGCGCTGTGATGTCACAGCTCACAGCAACTTCCAACTCTTGAGCTTAAGCGATTCTCTTGCCTCAGCTTCCCAAGTAGCTGGGACTCCAGGGGCCCACCACAACGCCTGGCTATTTTTTTGTTGCAGTTGATTAGCTGGCTTGGTCTGGGTTCGAACCTGCCACCGTATGTGGTGGTGCTGTAATCATTGTGCTATGGGTGCTGAGCCCAGAGAAATTATTTTTAATTTTTTTTAAAACAGAGATAGATTCTCTCCCTGTCTCCCATGGGAGAGTGCAGTGGCATCATAGCTCACTTTAACCTCAAACTCCTGGGCTCAAGTAATTCTGCCTCAGTCTCCCAAGTAGTTGGGACCATAGGCCTGAATCACTATGCCAGATAAGTTTTCTATTTTTTGTAGAGACTGGGTCTTGCTGTTGGTTAGGCTGAACTCCTGGCTTCAAGCAATCCTCCCAGAATTACAGGTCTGAGCTACTGTGCCCAGTCTAAAAAAAAAAACAGACTCTTACTCCGTCACTGAAGCTGGAATGCAGTCACACAATCATAACTCACTACAACCTCCAACTTTTGGGCTCTAGAGATCCTCCTGCCTCAGCTTTATGTGGCTATTTACAAAAATGTTTTATAAAAAAAAATTCAGGCTTGGCGCCTATAGCTCAAGCGGCTAAGGCGCCAGCCACATACACCAGAGCTGGCAGGTTTGAATCCAGCCCAGGCCTGCCAAAACAGCAATGACAACTACAATCAAAAAATAGCCCAGCATTGTGGCAGATGCCTGTAGTCCCAGCTACTCAGGAGTCTGAGGCAAAAGAATCACTTAAACTCAGGAGTTGGAGGTTGCTGTGAGCTGTGATGCCACAGCACTCTACCCAGGGCGACTTTGTGAAACTTTGCCTCAAAAAGAAAAAAACAAATTTATATAGATATGAAAGTCTGACAATTAAGTTTCTGAACTCATCTAGAAAAAGTGCTACACACCTTACTCTGAATATCTCTATGGGCAGTTTCAAAGTACTCCCCTTTGGGAAGCTATGCCCTGATGCCAGCACTTGGTCTTATTTTGGAACTCTTTCTGGAATGGCCATATCAGAGCTGCTATTGTATTAATCTATATGTCCTGAATGTCATCAAAATGTCTTCCTTTTGATGTTTCCTTTAACTTTGTTTTTGTTTGTTTTTTTGAGACAGCGTCTCAAGCTGTTGTCCTGGGTAGAGTGCCATAATGTCAAAGCTCACTGCAACCTCAAACTCTTGGGCTTAAGCAATTCTCTTGCCTCAGCCTCACAAGTGGCTGGGACTACAGGCACCCACCATAACGCCTGGCTATTGCAGTTGTCATTGTTGAGCTGCCCTGGGCCAAGTTTGAACCCACCAGCCTGGGTGTATGTGGCTGGCGCCCTAACCACTGAGCTACAGGCGCTGCCTCCTTTATCTTTGGGTAAAGAAAAAAAGCCATTGGGCTCAGCACTCATAGCACAGTGGTACGGTGCCAGCCACATACACCAAGGCTGGCAGATTTGTATGTGGCCCAGATCAGCTAAACAACAATGACAACTGCAAGCAAAAAATAGCCAGGCATTGTGGTGGGTTCCTATAGTCCCAGCTACTCTGGAGGCTGAGGCAAGAGAATCACATAAGCCCAAAGTTTGAGGTTGCTGTGAGTTGTGAGCCATAGCACTCTACTGAGGGTGACATAGTAATACTCTGTCTCAAAAAAAAGAAAAAAAAAAGCCATTGGGGGTAGGGTGACCAGATTTTAACATTGGTAAAGCGGGACAACATGGTGGGGGGGGGGGATGGGGCCGGGTGGGGCTGGGGCAGGGCAGGGCCTGACAACAATGCAAACTTTGATAAACAGGTCTCGATAATCACTTCTCAACAATTATTTGTTATTATTACAGTTTAACATTATAAAATTAACAAAAATAATATAAAACTCATATGCTGGTGAAATAGCCACATGGCAGGGGAAAACAGTATATTTCCTTCCTGTTCTCCCAGCCGTTAGTGCATTCTTTCCAAAAATCGGGCCTTTTATAAAACGCCGCGGGACGCGGGACAAATTGTTCAAAAGTGGGACGTCTCCTCACCCTAATTGGGGGACCAGATTAGGTGAGTAGGGAGTGTGTTCCAATACAGTTATTTGTTCACTGACTAAAGGCTCCTTCACAGACAGTGCTGTTGAGCTGGTGCAGTGTTGTGATGGAAGGCCTCATTTTTGCACACATCTTTCTCATGCAAATATTTTCAGTTAAGATTTTCCTAACTAGGCTGGGCGTAGTGGGTCATGTCTGTAAATAGCACTCCAGGAAGCTGAGGTTCTAGTACTGCTGGAGCTCAGGAATTGGGGAACAGCCTGAGCAAGAGCAATACCCTGTTTCTACACAAATAGAAAAAAAAAATGAGCCAGGTGTCATGGCAGGCATGAGTAGTTCCAGCTACTCTGGAGGCTGAGACAGTAGGATCATTTGAATCCAGGATTTTGAGGTTATTGTAAGCTAAGCTAATGCCACGGCACTCCAGCCTGGACAACAGAGTGAGAGTCTGTCTCAAAAAAAAAAAAAAAAGGAAAAGATTTTCCTGACCGTTTTCTATCAGTGTTTACTTGATCTGCTATGCTACTCACAGTAGCACAATTTGACAAAATTTTGCAATGTTTCTGTCAGTTCTGCTCTTCATCAGCGACACTTTCCCTCCCCTTTAAATGAAAACATTTAATTCATTTGTACACTGCTATTTTCTTCATGACTTTATCCCCATAAATTTGGATTAACCTGTCCCTGATTTCACTTCCACTCTTGCTAAGTTTAACAAGAAATTTAATGTTTGTTCATTGCTCTAACTCAAGTGCCAACTTTCTCGTGATGGCAGATAAAAACACACAACAATAATGAACGCCAGAGAGCAAGACACTGCCACATGTGGACACCAATGCAGCTGTGAGACACTGATATGTGAAGGTTATGAAACCTTACCAAGTTGTTTGTACAATGCTTGCCAACATTGCTGTGCTGCACACGGTGGCAAGTACATGTACTGAATTGTCAGTCCTAATCAGATCTAATAACTTTAACTTATTTACTTCTCACAAAAAGCCTATCGGGCTCATATTCTTTCTATAATTTACAAAGGATGAAATGAAGGCAGAGAAATTTACCCCAGCTAAGAAATGCAGGCTGGGTCTAGTGGCTCACACGTATAATCTTAGCACTCTGGGAGGACAAGGCTGGGGAATCACTTGAGCTCAGGAGTTGGAGACCAGCCTGAGCAACAGCAAGATCCTGTCTCTACTAAAAAATAGAAAAATCATTTGGGCATTATGGTAGGCCCCTGTAGTCCCAGCCACTTGGAAGCTGAGGCAGGAGGACGGCTTGAGCCTGGGAGTTTGAGGTTGTTGTGACCTAGCCTGAAGCCGTGGTGCTCTAGCATGGGGAAATAGAGTGTGAATTTGTTTTAAAAACAAAAACAAAAAGGCCAGGTGCCTGGCTTACACCTGTAATACCAGCACTCTGGGAAGCTGAGGAAGACGGATCACTTGAGCTCAAGAGTTAAAGACCAGCCTGAGCAAGAGTGAGACCCAGTCTCTAAAAGAATAGCTGGGCATTGTGGCGGGTGCCTGGCAGGTCCTCAGATACTTGGAAAGCTGAGGCAAGAGGATCAATTGATCCCAAGAGTTTGAGGTTGCTGTAAGCTATGCCACCATAGCACTCTACCAAGGGTGACCAAGTGAGACTCTGTCTCAGAAAAACAAAAACACAATAAAAGATGCTATGTATAATTGTGCCAGTGTTTATCCCATTTGCTATTTGTAAAGGGCACCACTCAGTTGATCAAGCCAAAAGCTTAGAAAACATCCTTGATTCTTTCTCTCATCACACATTGTCATGTCCTTTCCATTCTCTCTTCCAAATCGACTTTTCTTTCTTTTTTTTTTTTTTTTTTTGAGATAGAGCCTCAAACTATCCCCCTGGGTAGAGTGCCATAGCGTCACGCTCACAGCAACCTCCAACTCCTGGGCTCAAGCGAGTCTCCTGCCTCAGCCTCCCAAGTAGCTGGGACTACAGGCACCCGCCACAACGCCTGGCCATTTTTTGGTTGCAGCCATCATTGTTGTTTGGCGGGTCCGGGCTGGGGATTTGAACCTGCCACCTTAGGTGTATGTGGCTGGCGCCTTAGCCGCTCGAGCCACAGGCACCGAGCCTGATTGTAATTTTTTTGCTTAGAATTGTATTGATGTTTTCGTTCCAAAGTGAGACTGTTCAGCTGAACCTGTTTTTCTCACCATCTTTTTGATCTGTAAATGTCTTGCTTCCTGAATCCTACTTCTGTGTTTTTACTTGAATGAGCAGCTGTATGTTGAATCCCCCAGCGTGGACAGCTAAATAAACTTGAATTTGTCGCTTTAGGAAATGAAATTTAGAAATTTTCATGTTTTCCTCTCATAGCTGTTTTAGCTTGTAAGCAACAGGATTTAAGTTTTCCATTTGACTTTCTGTTGTTGGATAAGTCATAGAAAACTAAATAGGGTAGAATTAATTGTTGACAGTATTTATTCTGGCATTTAGAAGAATTCTTTTAATGCAGAACATGGTGCTTTCATTTTGTGAATTATTGTCTATAGGCCTGTGAGGTAAGCTCTGTGATCTTTGATCATTATCATTCCTCAGTCAGAGCAAAATTTGAGTCAGTGATATTTTTAACTGATGTTTTTGCCCCCCAGATGGGAAATTACTTTTTTTGGAGCTTTGAAAGAACATAATGCCTTTCCAGTGCTTGTTATTTTAATGGTGTTTTAGTTTGTATAATTTTGGGTTAAGGTTCCAGGCAGGGCCCAGGACTTAAGAGGCACAGCCACTTTCTCTGTCTTGTTTATATTAATTTATAAAAACAACATTGGGGTGCAAGACAGTGGCAGTGGCTTCTAGGTAATTAGGCACTTGGGTTCAGGAAGACTGAAAGAAATGCCATAAACATAAGATTGCCTTTTACTAGTGACACAGGTTTGGGGAATGATAATGTACCTAAATCAGCCGCTTGAATTACACTTGGGACAATAGAATATCATTGGGGATGGGAGGGGGGCAGCCCTGAGCCATATAGTAGCAAGGAGAGTTGTTCATGCTCCCAAAATGAAATACACACTCCTTAAACTCTTTCAATGCTTCTTTCTTTCTATAGTTTCAGTAAACACTGGTGGTTCCTCCCTGGAAATGTCATCCATATTTTTCTGTTCCATTTTATTTCCAATCCTATTTTCTGCAAACGGCTATGACCTCATGTGTAAATAATTACACAGAGCTGCTACTAACCTGTTTCCCAGGCCTCTCCCGTCGGCCACAGTGCCCTTCTTCCCTGAATCTAATCTACACTGGAAAAAAAGGCACTGATTAATTCTCAAAGAACAGAGCACTTGTTGTGCTATTTCTCTTTTGACAAGTTATTTTTTGGGCCTCGTATGTAAACGATCAGGCTTAAAAACATGAGTCTGATGATAGTGCACCCTTTGAATTTTGTGCTTCATAGTTACTTACTTAGGGTAAACTGACATTTTCCCCACTTTTAAGGAAGGTTTTGGAAGCCTCTCTGGGCTCTTTGATGTTTTCTTTGGAGCCTGTTAACTGGTTGAGCACAGCATGATGAATTGCAATGATGTGTTTACTCATCATTTTCTATCTGGACTGTGATGAGCCCATTGGTGCCCCCTGTGGGCCTCTGGAGGTAGCACCTCCTTTTCCCATCTTTGTATCCTGGGATTAGAATATTGTAGCCTCTCATAAATGTGCACTGAGTGGATGAATAAATACAACTTACTATTTGTGATCTATTCATTTAAAAACTTTTTTTCTGCCTAAAATGTCCCATTTCTTGCTTTTGCTTGTTGAAATTCCCTATCTCCTTTCTTTCATTCAGTGCTTATTGAGGCTGCCCACCTACAGGGCCTGCTGACCAATCCAGAGATTGGTATTACATTAATAATTTACATTACGTTGCTTCTCAAACCTACACACCACAGAGGAATAAATTCATTCACCTGGGTGGTACTGGGAGAGCCATGTATAGTAAATCACACATACAGACATGCACTTGAAGTCTCTTGGTTTTCATTCTTTTTGTGATGTATCACTTAGGACTCATCAATTTCATTACCTGTAATCATTTCATTACATGTCTTACTGCATGTAATTGAAAGCAAGTAATAAGCCATACTCAGTGGAATTGTATTTTTGTGTCACATGAAGGATGATCCAGGGTGGTATGGCAGCTCTGAGAAGCCACCAGAGACCTAGGCTCAGTCAACTCTTTGCTCTGTCATCTCTGTTTGCAGCTCTCATCCTCCTAGTTGGGGCGACTGCTGCATTCTAGCCATTGAAAGGCTGAGAGTTGCTTATCTCTCATTTGCCCAAACACTGACCATCAATTTGTCCACACTTACCTTCAGTTAAGACTAGAAAATATAGCCTTTACCTGGGCTGCAATATGCCAGCTAAAAGTTGAAGCTTGTAAGTAAGGTAGTGGAGGAAATGAATATTGTTAGGCAACTAGCATTCTCTCCCTCAAGGATGTGCCTTTGTTTGATTATTTAAAAAGTACTTAAACTTTATGTGTTAATTAAAATGACTATTTCAGCAGCTGGGCAGGATGGCTCATGCCTGTAATTCCAGCACTCTGGGAGGCTGATGCAGGTGGATGGCCTGAGCTCAGGAATTTAAGATCAGCCTGAGCAAGAATGGGCCCCTATATGTATACCATGGAATACTATGCAGCACTAAAAAATATGGAGACTTTACCTCTTTTATGTTTACATGGATGGAACTGGGACATATTCTTCTTAGTAAAGTATCTTAGGAATGGAAAAATAATCCAATGTACTCAGTACTACTATAAAACCAATTTATATAATCACTCACACTTTCATATGAGAGATGAATCACAACTATAGCCCAGGATGAAGGAGGGAAGGGGACAGGAGGGGGGTGGTTTGATAGAGGGAGGGTTATGGTGGGACCACACCTATGGAGCATATTGCAAGGGTACACATCAAATCTATCAAGTATTGAACACTATGATTAAGTAAATGAGGTGAAAGCTATGTTAATTATTAGGATATAAGCACTCCAATTTGTACAGAAAATCAACATATTAATCCCACAAAGGCATAAATGTATTCATGATCTATGTATATATGACTTAATAATTAAAAAAGAATGAGCCCCCAACTCTGCTAAAAATGAAAACACCAGCTGGGCATTGTGGTGGATGCTTGTAGTCCCAGCTATTTGAGAGGCTGAGGCAAGAAGATTGCTTGAGCCTGAGAGTTTGAGGTTACTGTGAGCTATGATGTCAGGGCACTCTACCCAGGGCACAGAGTGTGACTGTGTCTCAAAAACCAAGCCAAAACAAAAGAAAATGAATATGTCAGGGTAATATATTGATCTTAGGGCTTTATAGTATGCATTCTTTGGTATGCTTTGGTATTTTTCCACCTTGAGAATTTCTGATTTATATGTGATTATTTAATTCAACAAATACTTAAAATTGTATGTGAACTGTTAATTCAAAGAAGCAATGTTTTGGACAATTCAAAGAAGCAATGTTTTGGACCAGTGGGTATTTTAACCACACTTGACTGGTGTACAGAGATTTTCCCAAGCTGAGCTCACCTGGACACTCTGCATTTGCCCTGAGGGCCTGATGTGTATTAGCATCACTGATTCTCCTCTGTCCAGCTGCTAAATTCTTTTTTTTTTTTTTTTTTAGAAAGAGCCACAAGCTGTCCGCCTGGGTAGAGTGCTGTGGCATTACAGCTCACAGCAACCTCCAACTCCTGGGCTCAAGCGAGTCTCTTGCCTCCGCCTCCCAAGTAGCTGGGACCACAGGCGCCCGCCACAACACCTGGCTATTTTTTGGTTGCATCCGTCATTGTTGTTTGGAGG
>CAUYTI010086609.1:0-23791 GCA_963575145.1 Galago senegalensis | reverse complement strand
AGACAGAGCCTCAAGCTGTCCCCCTGGGTAGAGTGCCGTGGCATTACAGCTCACAGCAACCTCCAACTCCTGGGCTCAAGCGAGTCTCCTGCCTCTGCCTCCCAAGTAGCTGGGACCACAGGCACCCGCCACAACGTCCGGCTATTTTTTGGTTGCAGCTGTCATTGTTGTTTGGTGGGTCCGGGCTGGGGATTCGAACCTGCCACCTTAGGTGTACGTGGCTGGCGCCTTAGCTGGTTGAGCTATAGGCGCCGAGCCGCCTACCAGAGTTTTATGTGATATTTTCCCTATCCATTTCCCCAAATTTTCTTGTATTACTTACTATCCCCTCTACCCTAGATTCCAGCAACTCTGGCCTTCGTACTATTTCACCGTGTATTAGATCGAAAGCTCAATAAAGGAATGGATTTTTATGTTGTTTTTCCTTTTGTCTATAGTGTTAATTAGTAAATCCCAAAGCACCTACGACAGTGCCTATCATATGGTAGGCACTCAATGAATATTAACTCAATGGAAAAATAAATGAGTATGTGCACGACATGTTAATTTTTTTTAACCTCGTGGTGTTTACATTTCCCATTCTCTCAGAGTGGAAGGTTCTCTAAGATCTTAACATGGCTAGCTTTTTTTTTTTTTGCACTTTTTTCATGACTTAAGTCTCAGCTCAAACGTTAGCATCTTAGAGAGGACTTCTTTGGCACCCTATTTAAACCGTCACTATTCTCTCCTTTTGCATTATCCTGTTTTACCTTATTCATGGCACTTATTGTCACCTGGAATTACTGATTAATTTTCTTCTGTTGTCTCCACTAGAATGAAGCTCCAGGAGAGCAGGGACTTTTTTGCTGTCATTGTTAAATGACACACAGTACACATTCAATAAATAGTCCCTGTACTCTGCAAAGAGTGAATTTTACTGTGTGTGAATTTTAAAAGTCTTTTAAAAAAAATCTACCTTAGGCTGGGAGTTGTGGCTCATACCTGTAATCCTAGCACTCTGGGAGGCCAAGGGAGGAGGACTGCTTGAGCTCTGGGGTTCAAGACCAGCCTGAGCAAGAGTGAGACCTATATGTACTAAAAATAGCCAGGCACCTTCACCTGTTCCAGCTACTCAGGAAGTTGAGGCAGAAGGATCACTTAGCCCAGGAGTCTGAGGTTGTACTGAGTTATAATGATGTCACTGCACTCTACCTGGGGTGACAGAGTGAAACCGGGTCTAGGAAAAAAACTACACTAAAAGCAGATTCCTGAAGTTCACTTGAGACCTTCTGAATAAAAAAATCTGTGAGATGATGTCTACTTATAAGCTTTGTGCACTCTGAAGTTTCAGGACATTTCTTTAAGACTGTAATGGCTATTCAGGCTCCAGTCCAGATAGCCCCATTCCTCATCATGGTGAGTTCTCTTTTGGGTTCCCTGGTGTCATTTCTGGTCAGTAGATCTTAGCTGGGACCATCCCAATCCATCACAGAGGATATAATGTTAAATCTCAAAGGAAGACTTTTGAGAGACCTCTGGAGGCCAAGGGTTATAGGGGGTGGCAGCTTTTGTAAGGCCACGGAAAGACCTGTATTGCTTTTGGGATTGTTTGTCTACCCAGAACCCTACCAGAGAGCACTCAAGTGACTCTCTTAACCAACATAATGTTTCCTAGGGCAACTGAGTCCACCTCTGTGTACTCACAGAAGAGTTATGAGCGCCTCTCACTGTAAATGTTAGCTTCCTCAGGCCCCCTTCCACCTTTCCATTTCAATTACATTCAACAAATGTTTCCTGATAGCCTTTAAGTCTAGTGCTGCCTGCCCAGGGGTTTAAGGAAGAAAAAGATAAGGCTTAATAGTCATCAGGTTGTTTACAAGCTAGATAGTCAACTGTCTATAAAGTTCTGCTTTCAGTCATCAAAATAAAACAGTGAAGAGTATACTGTTGAATGCATTTTAGTTTTTCCCCCTCCTGGGTGTTTTCCATTCTGTCTTTTGTTTAGTTGTACTTTCTCCCTCTTTTTCCTGGTTAGCCAGTAGTTCAGCAATTTTGTAGGTATTATCAGTAATACTCCTCATTTAAGTTCCAGCCAGTGTGGTAAGTACTTTACGCATCTGATTTAATCTCCAAAACAAAGTAGCAAGGTGATTATCATAGACAGGAAAATTGCTCCCTGAAGGTCCCAAGGTCCGAGGTCTCTATGTGATCGTAGCTGCCATTCATATTGCCGGTGGGTAGCTGGAGCTGAGTGTTTCACTTCAAAACTTGAGCTCAGGCCTGGTGCGGTGGCTCATGCCTGCAATCCTAGCAGTCTGGGAGGCCAAGGCAGGTAGATTGCTTGAGCTCAGGAGTTGGAGACCAGCCGGAGCAAAAGCGAGACCCACCGTCTCTACTAAAAATAGAAAAACTGAGGCAAGAGGATCGCTTGGGCAAAGAATTGGAGGTTGTTGTGAGCTATGGCGCTACAGCACTCTACCCAGAGTAATAGCTTGAGACTTTGTCTCAAAAAACAAAAACAAAATAAAATTTGAGCTCATTTCCATGCACTTGGCTTCCCTTTGAGAAGGCAATTTTAAGGATCAGTAGGATGTAGGAAGCCTGGGGTTAAGCAATGAGCGAACTCACTGGTTAACCAATGTTGAATGATACTTCTCAATGTTTGAAATAAAGAAATAATTTCCTTTATCAAAGTGATAAAAGAGAAAGAAGAGATACAGTGAAGGTGTTCTCTGGTTTGGTAAGGACTGAGCACAGACAAGAGCCGGATGGGCCAGAAGGGTGGATGAGAAAGAGGTGCCTCGGCCCACGGGGCGCGCCCTGGAACCCTCGAGACTGAGGCTCCCGAAGCCGCGTCCGGCCGCCCCAGCTCTCCCGGGTAACTGAGCTGAGTTTGGTTTTTCCCCAGCGCTCCGCAGCCAGGCCGTTTCGGATGGGAACCCGCGCTGGGGCGGGGAGCCGACCCCCGGCGCGCTTCCCAGGACGCTGGGCCCCCGGAGCGTGGAGGGACGCGAGCTCAAAACCCAGGTGCAGGTCGTCCCCTCTCCGCGGTCCCGAGGCTGGCCTGGGGGTCCTCGAAGGCGTCCGCGCTCGGGAGCGGGCTTGGTTGAAAGCGAAGAGTCGGGCTTTCTGATTGGCTTAGAGTACAAACTCAGGCGAGCGCCACCTGAGACCCGCTTTTCGATTGGATTTTACATGAACAGCAGCGCACGAAATAAAGAGGTCTTCAGTCATTGGGCCATTGTGTGAATCTCCTTTTGGCTTCTCTGCTGACTGAATAAGCGTTTCAGGATCTTCGTCATGACTCTTAAATCTGGGCCTGTCAGTTCGCCCCTGCGTTTCTCGTCTTTAGGCACGGCATGCGGCTTACAGAGTTTAACCAATCATATGACGTCGAGATCAGGTTGCCAGGCAGATTATGCTAATAAGGCTCCGCCTTTTATGCTGCTCCCACTCTGCGGCGGGAAGAACCACCTGGAGGTGGCGGGGGGGTTTGATTTCTATCACCCCTAGGGAGAGAGGATCGGGGACCCACTGATCTTCCAGCTCCCCTCACCCAACGTCGTGTAAGTACCTAAAGGATTAAGGGAACCGGATAAGCCATGGTCCAGAGTACCCCATAGACTGGGAGGGTGTTTCGTCTTTGCTTAGTCCCACCCAAAATGGCGCCCAGCTCTTTCCGCGTCTGAGAGCCCGGCCGGGGCCAACCGACCGCGGACCCGGGTGGGGGGGGAATTGATGGTAGTGGTGGGGGGGAGAAATCCCGGCGGCACCGCCCGATGGTACAGTCCAGCCGGGGCTGGGACAAGGCACCTCACTCGGGGTGGGGGGTCAAACCATCTGCACCTTCTAAGGGGAAAGGGGCAAGACCCCCTCCAGCAGGCCCTCCTGGCGCAACGTTCAGCGATGGCTTCGTCGCCTCCTCGCCCCTGGCTTCGCCACGCGCAGCCTCCCCCCTGCGACCCCCAAGTGGCTCGCACGCTCAGCCGGCCGCGCGCACCTCTCCTCCCCTGCCCGCGTTGGTTGGGCCGGGACGGCAGTTGGGCGGCCTGCGCGCTGCTGCGGCGGTGGCGGCGGTTGGGCGGGCGCTCGGGGTGCTGCGGACCGGTCTCCGCCGTCCGGGTGCCAGGGGCCGGCGCGGGGGGTGGCGGCGCGGCCCGGGCCTCGGGGCCGGCCGGCCGCGGACGGGCAGCGGGTGCGCACGGCGCGGGGCTCTAGCCGAGGGGCTCCCAGCTACGGTGGAGGCCGCGCTGCCTGCTTGCTATTGATTGCAGGTCCGAGACCTGTATTTACTAGATGGCGTCGCTGAGACGGGGAGGGGGCCGGCTACGGGAGTGCCGGGGTGGCCTGTATGGATCTGTCCCGCAGACACCGTGCGGGGGTGGCCGGGGCGGAGTCTTGCTCCTGCCACCCTGCGTCCCGGGTGCACCCCAAAGGCGTTACTAGGCCAGTTTGGGCGAGGGTCCGTGGTGTGTAGTTTTCCAGCCCGGAGCCAGCTTTTATTAAGTATTGTTTAGTCTGTAGCTGGGTATTAGTTATTCTGAGGGAAACAGAATAGTTACCGTCTGCCTACCAGGCACACAAACAGCACTGTTGAATTTTGTGGTGTGCTTTAGCCTTGCTTGCTGGATAAATTGGATTCCAGTCCGTTTTCAATGTATGTGTACACTTAAGCACGAGGAGGGGTGGCTTTGTGCTGTCATCAGGGATTAAACATGTAATGAGACCCACCCAGCTCTGCCCTATGCCCTAATTCTGCTCTTTTGCCTGCTTGAATCCTGCCCTGCTCCTCAGTGCCAAAGTTCTGTTTAAACTCAACAGTACTTACCTTCATTAAAAACAACAAAACCGTTCATGACTATATTGTGGCCTTTGTTTTTGACTTGTTGCCGTCTTGTCTTTTTTTAAAATCACTCCACCCACCTTTACTATAAGCTCTTTGAAGGCAGGCAGGCATATTCTTACACTGTATCTTTGTGTACTGTCCTGGTACCCACTCTACGACTAGCACCACAGTAACTTCTCTTTTGATGAACAGTACTTATTTTATTGTGAGAAAAACAAGATTATAAAAAATTAAGATTGGTTGAGGGCAAAGCAGTGTTAAATGTTGAGTGTTTATACATAAGATGCATTTAGGAAGTTTACTAGGTTTACTATTTTTAATAAATTGGGGTGAAATTGACATAAATGAACAATTCAGGGGCACTTTAGTGGAAGCAGTACCTTGTTTATTTTGGACCAAGACAGATGTATGGTGCCTCCTCTACTCCATGAGTGGCCGTCCTTTGCTCTTCCCTGTTACTTGCTTTACAAGGGTACTACGCTGCTCTACTTTCTCAAAGAAGCCATAGTTTTTCTAATGTTTTGTAGCATGATCCATGGGCTGGTCATGGACTGTGGGCTCAGGCAATCCACCCACCTTGGCCTCCCAGAGTGCTAGGATTACAGGGGTGAGCCACTGTGCCAGCTAAAGCAACAGTGACAACGACAACAAAGAAATAGCCACCCTGGACCAGGATGAGTGGGGAGCGACCGTGGAGGAGAGATGAGTGGGGAATGACCCTGGACTCAAGATGAGTGGGGAATGACCCTGGACCAAGATGAGTGGGGAGCGGCCCTCAACCAAGATGAGTGGGGAGTGACTGTGGACCAAGATTAGTGGGGAGAGGCCCTGGACATGAGATGAGTGGAGAGCGGCCCTCAACCAAGATGAGTGGGGAGTGACTGTGGACCAAGATTAGTGGGGAGCAGCCCTGGATGTGAGAAGAGTGGGGAGAGGCCCTGGACGTGAGATGAGTGGAGAGCGGCCCTCGACCAAGATGAGTGGGGAGTGACCATGGACCAAGATTAGTGGGGAGCAGCCCTGGATGTGAGAAGAGTGGGGAGAGGCCCTGGACCAAGATGAGTGGGGAGCTACCCTGGACCAAGATGAATGGGGAGTGACCCTGGACCAAGATGAGTGGGAAGCAGCCTTGGGTACAGTGGAAGCCACCTGGCCCTGGGGAAGAGCCTGAAGCAGGCTCTCTTGGACCTTCCCGCACTGGGTTCTGTTCACATGATCTCCATCTCTGTGACCTCCTGGGTGGTCACTTCCTAGATGAGGAAGGTAAACTCATCAAGGAGTTGGGCTGCCACCTGACTGCCCTCCCTAGGCTGGCTGCCCCAGGCTCACTCTCAAGCTGGACTAAGGAGCCTGAGGAGCCCTCAAAGTGTCAGGGTTCTGCTGGAGCCTTACCCTCCAGCCACAAGGCTGCATTTTAACCACCCTGGGGTCCTCTCCCAAGCCTTGAACCAAATGGAAATCAAGCTTTTTGGAGAAAAAGAAAAAAGAAAAGTTAGCTGGGCATCGTGGAGGTACCTGTAGTCACAGCTACTCTGGAGACTGAGGCAGGAGGATCGCTTGAATCCAGGAGTTTGAGGCAGTCTAGCCCCAGTGACAGAGTGGGACTGTCTAAAAACAGAAACAAACAAAAACCTAAAAAATAAAGAGTAGATAGGCTAAGTGCCCTTCAGTTGCTTTGTGGATAAAGAAAATGTGGTATATGCTGTGTATGCCGTGAAACTACTCAACCAAAAAGGAGTGAGATGTCTTTGCAGCAGCTTGGGTGGACCTGGAGACCATTATCCTAACGGAAGTGCCTCAGGAATGGATAAACAAACACCTCACGCTCTCACTAATAAGTGGGAGCTAAATGAGGGGTGTTTACAGACACAAAGCGATGTAGGGGGTCTCTGAAAGTTTTGAGACAGACTATGTTATGCTCCATCATTTCACTTCCAAGAAACAGTCAACAGCGCCCTTTGACTCACCTGTGCAGGTTTCAGCTCTCCTGCTTATTCATGTTGCTGGGAGGGCTTCGTTTGTTTCCATCTCTGTGGATTTTATGTTTCTTGATTTTTGTGTATCTCAGAACTTTCATAATGACCCATGTAAAAGACATTGGAAACCAAGAAGGGGAGTGAGGATAGAAACTTGCCTGCTAGGCACACCGAGGAGTGTTCTGCTGACTGGACGCTGAAAGCCCCGACTTTGACATTATACGGGGTATCCATGTAACCACAACTTCTGTACCCTCTTAATATTCTGGAAAAAAGTGTAGATGGTGGGTCAGGGTGGCTCACACCTGTAATCTCAGCACTCGGGGAGACTGAGGCAGGAAGATCTTGAGTCCTGGAGTTTAAGGTTTCAGTGAAGTATGATGGTGCCACCACATTCCAGCCTGGGTGAGAGGGCAAGACCCTGCCTCTCTCTCAAAAATAAATAAATAAATAAATAAATTCATATTGCTTTTATTTACTTATCTGAGACAGAGTCTCACTCTGTTGCCCAGGTGAAAGTGCCCTGGTGTCAGCCTCCCTCACTGCAACCTCAAGCTCCTGGGCTTAAGCAATCCTCCTGCCTCAGCCTCCTGAGTAGCTGGGACTACAGGTGTCTGCCACAACATCCATCTCATTCTTGTATTTTTAGTAGAGAAGGGGTCTCACTCTTGCTCAGGTTGGTTTTGAACTCCTGAGCTCAAGGGATCTTCAAGCCTTGCCCTCCCAGAGTGCTAGGATTGTAGGTGGGCGCCACTGCTCTGGTTCATTTTCCTTTTTAAAAGAACCTAATTATGGGGATAGGTTTCTGGGCAACAAGCATAATTGATCAAAGGGTTGAAAACTACTGAGCTGTACTTTTGGTATCCTCGGTATATTTTCATTGTAAGCACTGGTAAACACGTGATCCCTGCATAATTTCAGTTGGTAGAAAGACGCTATTAAACATCCTGTTGGCTCGGTGCCTGTGGCTCAAGTGGCTAAGGGGCCAGCCACGTATACCCAAGGTGGTGGGTTCAAATCCAGCCCGGGCCCGCCAAACAACAATGACAGCTGCAACCAAAAAAAATAGCTGGGCGTTGTGGCAGGTGCCTGTGGTCCCAGCTACTTGGGAGGCGGAGGCAGGAGACTCACTTGAGCCCAGGAGTGGGAGGTTGCTGTGAGCTGAGATGCCACAGCACTCTACCCAGGGGGACAGCTTGAGGCTCTGTCTCAAAAAAAAAAAAAAAATCCTGTCATTGCAGTATTTGAATCGTTCAGAATTTGAATAGTGATATACTTGGAATTATTACCACTAAAACACGTAGTCTCCCACTGCAACACCAGCCCAGAGTGTAGGCACACCTAGTCGAGCAATTTATTTGTTTTTCACAAGCAGAATTTATTATTTATTATTTTAATTTATCACAGGTATTTTAATAGATTAGCAGAGGAGAATTTGGTCTTGTGTCTAGAAAGAGCAAGCGAGTTAAGAAAAAGGAAATGGTTGCAACCACCAAATCCTCTAGGAATTCTGGGGAACAGGGAAGGGAGAAGGGGTGAGAGGGGCCTTTTCTTGCCTCATACTTTGGTCCACACTGCTGATGCTTTTCGAGGTTTAGTTGAATCACTGCTTAAGGGTGTTTGGCCCGTCCTTGTCTGTTCTTAACATTGTAATTCTGGTTACAGACTTGCGTGGAACATCCTGAATGGGTGTGTCTCCTGTGACACTGATACCTCACTAAAGTTCTAAAACATTATTTTGATCCCTCTTCTAAAATCCCTCAGTGCTTTCCCACTGCCCATACCTGTGTAGATTTTAGATTTGTTTGGGTTGTAGAAAGCACCTGGCTTTTTGGACAACATCAGAATGGTTTCGGGAATAGGGGGTGTTGGTGGGGAAATGGCTAACTCCAGATTACCATGACAGCAAGAGACTTAAAACGTGGGGAAGGCAATCTTCGTAAGGTCAGCAGTACACGACTCTTTAAGAAGCCTAAACATACAGATTGCTAAAAGGTTACCGTCTGCTGCAGTAGTCTGTTACTCTCCATCATTCACTTTTTAGTTAAACTCATTTATTTCAAACATTAGAATATTGGAAGGCTGGTGCAGTGGCTCACGCCTGAAATCCCAGGACTCTGGGAGGCCAAGGTGGGAGGATTGGTTGAGCTCAGGAGTTCGAGACCAGCCTGAGCAACAGCCAGACCTTATCTCTACGAAAAATAGAAAACTGGCCAAGTGTTGTGGCAGGAAGGCGCCTGTAGCCCCAGCTATAGGGAGGCTGAGGCAAGAGGATCTCTTGAGCCCAAGACTTTGAGGTTGCTATGAGACATGATGATGCTATGGCATCAGAGTGAGAATTGGTCTCAAGGAAAAAAAATTAGACTATTGGAGGTGAATGCTACTCATCCCCTCCTTTTTTACCTATATCCTTTATTTTCCCTCTGACTTTGATGTTGCAATCAACAGCCTCTTTCCTGTCCTGACCTTTGCAAGAGATCAGGTCCCTTAGATCTGCCCTGTCCAGTACTGTAGCCAGTAGCCACATGTGACTCTTGAGCGCTTGAAGTATGTGTAAATGTGAAATGTGTACCCCAGATCTTGAGAATTAATATTAAAAAAGATGACATCACAATTTCTAAAATATTGGTTACATGTTGAAATGATAATATGTTAAATAAACTGGGTTAAATAAAATATATTATCACAATTTCACCTGCTACTTTAAAAAAATGTATCAAATACATTTTAAAATTTAAAATTATGTGTGCATTGCTTCTCGGCCTTTGACTGAGATCAAGTGTGAAATGATGCGTGTGTGCACCTTGCATCTGTGGCTCAGTGTGTCTGTTGAACAGGACGGCCTCAGTCTGGGAGGTTAGGGTGTTCCCACATAGTAATGAAATGTGTTATCTTTTAGTTTCCACAGTTTCAAATAATAGGGACTGCCATTATGTAGATGCGTGTGTTTTTTAGTGCTCTTGATGGCTCTCGCAATACAGGATTATTCTTTTGAAGAATATCTTAATCTCAAAACCACTTCTAGATAATTAACTGTTATTGAATTAAAATATTCAATTAATCATTTGAACTTAATAAAATGACATCCGTGAGCGCATAATCCATTAAAAGGAAGTTGAGCTAAGCATAATCAGCTGAATTTCCCCAAATTTGGTCTGCTATTTGTATGTTGATTTTTATAATTTCCTACTTTTCAAAAGTTTAAGAGATATTTCTAGGAGAAACTTGAAATTGAGAAAATTAAGTTCACATTTTTTTCTCCTGTTATTTAGAAAAAGGCCACAATAGTTTGATTCTAAGGGTGGAACAGTTTGGTCCAGCTCCTAGGACGACTGTCCTTTTAAACACAGTTGGAGAATCATAACCTACAGATAAATTCCATGTTGTTTTTACTCCTATATTTGAAAACATTGACAATGTTTGCCTTTGCTAATGCCTTGCCTTTTACTACCCTGTGTAGAGGTTTGATAAGGAGTAGAATTTACAGCCTGGACTCTGGGGGGCAGAGGAACCTGGTGTCATTGCTCTACTTAACTTACTGGCTGTGACCTTGGGCAAGTTACTTGTGTAAGCTTTAGTTTTCTTATCAAATCATTCAACTAGTTTTTTAAGGTTTTTTATTTTTATTATTTTAGAGATAGTCTCTATCACCTAGGCTAGAGTGCAGTGATGTGGTCATTGCTCACTGTAAACTTGAACTCCTGGGCTCAAGCGATCCTTCCTTCTGAGCCTCCCCAACCTGGGAAGGTCTCCAAGCCCTGTGTGTCAGCTGGGACTATAGGTGCACACCACCATGTGCTGTTTTTTAAAATTCTTTGTAGACATGGGTTCTTGCTATGTTGCCCAGGCTGGTCTGGAACTCTTGGCCCACCTCAGCCTCCCAAAGTGCTGGTATTATAGTTGTGGACCATTGAACCTAGCCAGTTTCTTAATTATTAGTAGAGATAATAATAGTACTAACCTCACAGATTTCTTATGAGGGTGCTTATTAGTAACTGACCACAATAGTATAAATGGTTCGATAACAATGCACACAGTGTCAGATGGCTCAAACATTGTTTACTTATAATAACTTGGGCCCTGTATTTTAATTTTAGCCAAACTGGTCTTTCCATTGTTCCTTAAATATTCTTGGTTTTCCCTCCGTGTTTTCATTCCTTCATTTCTCGAGTGGAATGTTTGTTCCTCTCTGTCCTCCTCTACCTCCTTTCCTAGTCCTGCTCACCAAAATCCCATCCATCCTTTAGGAGCAGTGGTTGCAAAACTTGTTTTTGGTAAAGGACAGGATGGTCATTATTCATCATCTGATGAATGAGAAGATCTAAGAACAGGAACGAAACTTATTTATATGATGTGCACTTTCCTCAAGTATCATAAACCTACTGAAGTGAGATATTATGTTACTACAAAACAATAATTGTAGAATTAAAAGAGACTGTGTAGTAGTAATAGCACTTGGGCGAGCTTTGCTTTATTTAAAAATTTTAAGAAAGTTTATGTTAATTTTGTATATATTTATCCCATGCTTTAGGTATCTCACCAAAAACTTAGCTTTTCATAAATCATTTTAAAAATATCTTTTTTCAGATCCATGGTTTTCAGCAGTTATAAAATATAACCGATATTTTAAGTCTAACAAAAAATGTGTAAGACCTTTCTAGAGAAAATTCTAAAACTTTATTGAGTGAGTTTAAATAAAACCTAAATAAATGGAGAGCACAGTGGTTCTAGGACGGAAAGATTCAATACTGAACAGGTGACAGTTCTCTGATTTATAGATCTAATGTAATTCCAGCATTTTTTTTTTTGAGACAGGCTCTCATTCTGTTGCCTGGACTAGAGTGTAATACTGTCATCATAGTTCCCCTCAACCTGTAACCTCAGACGCCTGGGCTCAAACCAACCTCCTGCCTCAGCCTCCTGAGTAGCTGGGACTACAGGTGTGCACTTCCACACCTGGCTAATTTTTCTATTTTTTTTATTATTTTATTTTTTGAGACAGGATCTTGCTCTTGCTCAGGCTGAGCTCAAATCCTAGAGTTCAAGCAATCCTCCCATCTCAGCCTCTCAGAGTTCAAGGATTATAGGTGTGCACCACCATGGCTGGCCAATTCCATCAAATTTTTAAAAATTAGACAAGCTGATTGTAAACTTTTTGCCAAGATCCAAGAAAAGGCATAACAAAGAAAAGTTGGGATAATTTCTCTAGTCGAGATTAAGAAGAGGTATACCAATTAAGACATTGTGTTTTTGGCACTGACTGAGTGGGTTTATCGTGACAGATCAGGAGGGCACCATATGGAGTCCAGAAAGAGTATCCTCCAAGTACAGATCCAGACCCTTGATTTATGATCCAGGACCCATAGCAGAATGACAGGTAAAACAATAAAGCGTTTAGAAGTTAATGTAGGGGAGTGTATTCACGCCTTCCACAGAATGAAGGGATTCTTAAACACATGCTATAGGCGCTAATAGGGTAGTAGGCAAAAGTCTAGAAGAAACACTTCAGGAGAGGAGAAATTAAAATGCTTAATAAACGTATGAAAAGGTGTTCAACCTTGTTAATAATCGAAGAAACAGAAATTACAACCATAATTCCATAACACCATGCACCTAAATGGAAATTAGCAATTCCAGTCCTGAGGATCCTGAGCAGTAGAAACTTGCACACATGACCGACCGAGATACCAGTTAGCATAACGATTTGGAAAACAGTCGAGCTTTGTCGAGAAAGTAAAAAATAGGCCTACTTTTAATGCCCAGTCATTGCACTATTAGAGAAATGCATTCACATGGGAGAGCCAGAAAAAATATTTCGAATAACTTATTTTCATGATCTGAATTGATTCAATTAATGTTGAGGGCTGCCATGCTCTTTTCTGTACATATAGGTAGCGTTTTATTTATTTATTTTGGAACAATGGGGAATCAATGTTATTTATGCTTTATCTCTCTGCTGAGTATTTAAATAAAATTTTCTATCCAACATGTTCTTCTGTTTCTGAAACAATGGTAGACACAGAACAGACATTTAATGGATATTCTTTTTTTTTATTGCTTGGGATTCATTGAGGCTAATGAGTATTCTTATGTCTTAAAAAAATATTTGAATTTTTACAATGGGAATCTTTTATTATGACTTTGTAGTTACCTCTCTGACTATTTAATCTGCTCAATTAAATCTCTCTGTGAGTTTAGTAAATTACAGGCTGCACTGGTTCCTTTGAGATGAAGTCTAGCCTGGTGGTTGCATCATCTGGTGGGGGACCAACAAGACAGTGGCAGGTCCAGCCTGCTCTGCCAAGGACAAAAGCTGTTGCAGGAGAAAGGGCAAAGATGGTTCAAGCCCTGTAGGAATGAGAGATCTGGGCTTGAATCTCACTAGTGAGCGCAGTGACCATGGACGAGTTATCATTTATGTTGTGGTGAGGATTAATTGAGATCAAGAGTTGGAAGGGCATCTCACAGGACAGGTGCTCAGTAAATAGCTGTAGGTATAATTATTACTACTATACTACATGTTTACTTAAGTAACTTAATTTCCACAGAAATTTGCCTTTTGAATGAGATGGACTGTGATTATGCTAAAGGTTTCTAATTTTGAGGTTTTGTTTAACTCTTTCAGTGAATGTACAAATGGAGCCAACATATTATAGGCTACACCTTAGTGAAATGGACCAGTGAAGTGTTTCCAAGAATAGTCAAGGCTAAGATTTCTAAATAGGAATGCCTCTAATTTGTCTTTCCGTGTGGAAGAAAATGCTAATCACATAGGTTTAACATTTTATCAATTTTAAGTTGAACTTTACATATTTTCTGGTGAAATATATTAGTTAAGAGAGTACCTGTGCCTATAGTTAGGAGATAATTATTCCCAAATCAATTGTTTAATAATGAAAATGTATTAGAATTTTTTTTTTAATTGAATGTCAACTATGTACATTAATGCACTTCTGGGGTACAGTGTGGGGTTTTCACATGCATTCTGAAATACTTCCATCAAGCTGCTCAACACAGCCTTCATGTCATTTTCTCAGTTATTGCTTTAAAACGTTCACATTCTACTCTTAGAAAGATTCACCTGTACCCGTTTTTTTTTTTTTAGACACAGAGTCTTGCTCTGTTTTCTGGACTAGAGTGTAGTGTTGTCATCATAGCTCACAGCAACCTCAAAACTCCTGGGCTCAAGTGATTCTCCTGCTTCAGCCTCCTGAGTAGCTGCGGCTACAGGTGCACACTACCACATCCAGCTAAGTTTTTCTTTTTTGGGTAGAGATAGGTTCTAACTCTTGCTCAGGCTGGTGTTGAACTACTGACCTCAAATGATCCTCCCGCCTCAGCTTCTCAGAGTGCTAGGATTACAGGTGTCAGCCACCATAATAGGCCTAAAATGTCTTTTAATCAAAAATAAGACTTCTCTGGATATCTACAAGATCTAAAACTTGGCCTATGCTAGTCATAATTTAAATAGTTATTAACAGTTACAGTACACTTTATTCTTTTGTTCTATATGATGAACAGACACTATCCCACTTTATATTAGCGGTGAGTCTGTGAGGTAGATAAGACAGGTGGCTTTATTCTTATTGTCAAGATAAATTTTGCTTGCCTTCAGAAGCCCTTTTTCCACTGCTCCGTACTTACAACTTTAAGAAATGTTCTGAATAGTAGAAGACAGCTCAGAGCGCTGGACCAGTGCATGCTGGCCCGCAATAGTGGTTTTATTACGATGGAGTAGATGAAGGCTAGACATGGGCCTGCAGTCCTGGCTACTTGAGAGTAGGATACAAAGGGAATTACTTCAGGCCAGTCCAGCACCAGTTTATTTCTTAGTCCTTACTTCAAAGTCACGGTCACTTAGTTTAACAAAATGCTTTTTCAGGAGTTGAGGTAGAGTGAACAAGTAGTTACACGTTTTTTTATCACATACACAGCATTACATTATGAAAATTGTGCTCTAGAATTATTTTCCTCTGACCCATTTTAATAAGTTAAATTTTTTATTTTTGCCCAGTTAAAAAACTTGAAAGCACATGGATTTGTTGAGAAACAGCTTCTAGCTTACTACTTAAGATTGTAGGTCTTTAACATGGTAACCAGGAATTTATCCTGACAACTTGGATTTGCGATTTGCTGAGTCATACTTACTACCCAGAACCATCTGTACGGAAGGCTTTTCTGGCTGCAGAAGACTCTTCCGACGGTCTGTTTGATTACCACAACTACTAATGCAACAGAAGTGCTTGAGATACGTGGGCCAGGTAGCTGTGAGTTCACTGTATCTGTGACCCTGCCCCTGGCTTGTGAGTGCATGGCACTGCTGGGAAGGGAAGTGGAGGGAGTATGTTTGGAGCTTCATGAATCTGTTATCCATCTTGGGAAAACAAGGATGCTCAGTGTTACCTGATGAGTCATTTGCAGCAATCTTTTAATTTCCAAGTGTGCCTTACAATCCATATTGACATTCAAAGCTCTTTTTCAGATATGGTAGGAATATGGTACAAATCGCTAGTTACCAGCTGGATGGAAAGAAAGCTGGACAATCAATTCCCCAGAGAGCAGTCTGACTGGCAAGGAGGACCCCCTAGTTCACTCCTACCCCAGACTTGTCAGAACTCTAAGGCAGATATACCACACATACAAATGTGTTAGGGAGGCTGGTGAGTTGAGTATTTTGAAAAGTAAAAGGATTCTTGCTAAGGTTTTGTTTAGCAATGAAAAAGCCTTTTATTAAAGGTGGTGGCTTTGGGCGTCGAGAACTTGTGTAAGGATGTTTATTAATATCCCTAAGTCAGAGCTCTAACCTTTACTCTGTGCTCACTAGGCAGGTCTTTTTTTTTTTTTTTTTTAAGCAGTTTTTTGGCCGGGGCTGGGTTTGAACCTACCATCCTCAGCATATAGGGCTGGCAACATAGTCCTTGAGCCACAGGCGCTGCCCACATAGGCAGGTCTTAACTTCTCTGAATCAGTCCCTCATGTTACTTCTAGCGTGATTTTTCAAAAAGCATTACTGCTGTGATAAGGTTATTTTTCTTTGCTTTGTGTGAAAGAGTTTAGCCATACTGGGCTGGCACCAGGTCACCTGGGGAGGTTTATAAACAAAGAGTCCCATGCTTCCCTGCTCTCCTCTGTAGCCCACAGAATCTTCAGGGCCGGACTCTAAAGTCTGTCTTTCATCTCACTTCCTACTGATGCTGGTAAAACCAGTTATGAACTTCGGGAAGTGTAGATGAAGTTTAAATTCTTCCACTTCTGCTGTGGTCTCTTCTAGGCCCAGACTAACTGCTGTTTGAAGCCTTTCTCTGTCATAATTACTAGTCTTTAGGAGTTCGAGGCCAACCTGAGCAACACAGTGAGAACCTATCTTTACAAAAAAATTAAAAATTAGCTGGGTGTGGTGGTACGCTCTTTATAGTCCTAGCTACTCAGGAGGCTGAGGTGGGAGGATTGCTTAAGTCCAGGAGTTTAAAGTTACAGTGAGCTGTGCTGATGCTGATGTACGGTAGCCTGGATTACAGAGTGAGACCCTGTCTCAGAAAAAGCTTGATATTTACTGATACTGAGGTCCCAAACCTCATGTTTAACTCTTGTTTTGAAGCTGCAGTGTGCTATAATTCTGTTGGCTGGACAAACCCTTACTATTAGTAGAGAGTTTACAATCTATGATTTGAACTTCAGGTTCATTCTGCCTACACAATAGCAGACAAGACTCTGAGGCACCTGTACTCATTCCTCTGAGCTCTAGGAATGAACATGAACTCTTAGGGTGAATTAGTAATTATATTATTAACCACGACAGCCTCAACAGCAAACATTTTCAAGCGCTGCCTATGTGCCAGGTCTGGTGTTAAGCACTTTCCGTAGTTTTTCATTTGCATTAATTTATTTCATTTATTTTCATGATATCACATTATTTCTTAGTTCTATCTTAATTCTATCAACCTTAGGGATTGATAATGCTACCACTTTATGGGTGAGGTAATTACAGTTTGGGAAGTACAGGACCTGCCCTGGCCCTGGATTGTGCAGCTGGCTCCTGGCCTCGGAACTCTGCTGGGACCCCCAGAGTTGGGCGCCTGTGTCAGAGGATGCTGGGTCAGCAGGAGTCTCCTGGGAGGTCATGTTAAGGCACTAGCTCTGACATCAGGACTCACTGCAGCCCTCCTATAGGAAGCACTGTGTGGGGGTGATTTCCAGCCATCCTCATTGATTCCCTGAGCCTCTGCCCCCTCCTGTTAAATACTACAGGAGAAAAATCTGTACTCTGGTCTCAGAACTGCCTGACCATGGACTTCACCTTGCCACCTTGAGATTGCTTTTAACCACTATGATTCCAATGCCTCAGTGTACATTAGGGATGGTGATATTGTGATGGTATTACGGGAATGTCACAAGCTTGTGGCTGAAAATATTCAGAAACTATATGGTCAGACATCAAGATATCACCTTGGGCTGGGCGTGGTGGCTCATGCCTATTATTCCAGCACTTTGGGAGGCTGCAGAGGGAGGGTTGCTTGAGTCCAGGAGTTCAAGACGAGTCTGGGCAGCATAGCAAGACCTGTCACTACAAAAATAAGAAAAAATAGAAAAAAAAAGGTGTACACCATGGATTATAAGAGTTAGACTTCTTAGAGAATTCCTTTTGATACTACATTTGGCTTACAGTGTGCTCTTTGCATTTAGAAGGTCTGACTGCGATTCTGTGTGACTTGGAGCCGCTGAGCTCCGCGTGGCTTTCCAGCTGTGTACTGCTGGTTAGTGTCACCTGTTACTTGCTTTCCCCTCCGTAGTGTTTTTTTCTCTTTCCAGCCCACTCCAGTTCATTAGAAACATTGACATCATATACAGCACTTAGATTCTTGACTATAGAGTTGTATACTAGCTTTTTTTGTTTTTTTTGGAGACAGGGTCTCACTCTGTTGCCCAGCCTGGAGTGCAGGGACAGGATCATAGCTCACTACTACAACCTGGGAACAGACATCTGGGCTCAGGCGATCCTCCTGCCTTATCCGCGCAGTAGCTAGGACTATAGGTACGTGCCACTGTGCCTGGCCATACGACATCATTCTTTTTTTTTTTTTTTAATTAAGTCATTTGTACATAGATCATAAATACATTTATGCCATTATGGGATTCAATGTGTTGATTATTTGTACAAATTGGAGAGCTTACATCCTATTAAACAACATAGCCTTCACCTCATTTACCCAATTACAGGATTAAGACTTTTGTGTTCTACACCTGATAGATCCAACTTGTACTTGCAATATGCTCCATAGGTGTGTGTTCCCCCTACCAACCCTCCCCTCCATCAACCCACCCCGCTCCCTGTAGCCTATGAATCATTCTTAATGACAATACATTTTTTTTTTTGAGACAGAGTCTCACTATGTTGCCCTCGGTAGAGTGCTGGGGTGTCACTAATCACAGCAACCTCAAACTCTTGGGCTTAAGTGGTTCTCTTGCCTCAGCCTCCTGGCTGGGAGTACAGAGGTGCACCACAGTGCCCGGCTGTCATCGTTGTTTAACTGGCCTGGGCCTGGTTCAAACCTGCCACCCTTGGTGTATGTGTCTGGTGCTATAAGCACTGTGCTACGGGAGCCAAAAAATGTGTTTTTTTATTTATGAAAATTCATCCTGAGAGAGCTTTGATAAGTAAACAAATTACCCATCTAAGGGAGGAGAAGATGGCAGTAGGTTCATTTGAGAATCCCTCACAGACACCCCCCTGAGCCGGGCAGGGCTCTACATGCTGAGACTACCTCCCTTGTCAAGTCAGGGTGAACCTCGACGGCCGCCTTCCATGGGGGTGGGGGGGGTGGGGGGGGCAGAGAGTGCACATGACTGTTCCATAATCGATGATAAATGCTTTGCAGAGTGTGAGAGAGGATGATGAGAAAGGCCTGCTAAGGAGGGCGCGTTGTCCCTGAGATCTGAATATGGGAAGGAGGTAGGTGTTGGACAGTGGTGGTGAAAAGCACCTCCTTTTTCGAGGGGAGAACACAAACATAGTCAGAGGTAGAGTGGTCATGGTTGGGAGCCAGTGGTGGGTGCTCCTTTGAGAGCTGGGCCCTGGATTTGAAGTGGGACTAGTCAGAACCCACACAAGATTGTCCCCAGTGTGAGTATGGCCCAGCGTTGATGGGAGGGTCTGTGATGCTGCATCTAGGGGTCTAATTCAATACTAATATTTATGTTGTTTTAATCTTTTGGCTGTTTTGAGGAATGTGTTCTCACAGTTAAGCGCAGTGCCATACTCGTAGACAGGCATGACGGTTTCTTCAGCTTCACCCTCCAGTGTGTATATTCCATCCTAACCCTGCTCCTCTCTGTCTACAGTAGCTCTTAGAAGATTAGCCTACAGGGATAAACAAACAAAATTAAATATCTTATCAATATAAAAATAGCTTTTTTGATTATAAAAGTATAGAGTAATACTGTTGAAAACTATTCAGAAAACATCAAACGCTATACGGGGTAAAGTGGCTCAAATTCAGGTTTTCAGAGATAACATTTTGCTGAGTATTCCTTAAGGGGTTTGGATCAAAATCCCAAAAGATACAATCTCAAAACCTGTAATACTGAACATTGAAATCTGGAAAGTTCAAAATCTTTAAAAAATAAATTCCGAAGATCAAAATCTCTAATGTCTAAAATCCTGCGAATCACGATCTTGGAAGATTAAAACCCTGAAAGTTGAAATCCTGAAAGACAAATTCAGGGGAAGGGATTAGTGTGTTTAGATTGTACGCAAGATAGGTATTTCATGTTAATTGCATCATGTTAGGTGGAACTATTACCTTGTTACCATCTTCATTTGCATTTGGGGAAAAATTCAGGTAAGTGGATTGGCTGTGCAATACAACAACAGTTAAAACTTCAGTTTAAAAATGTGTCATTTGCCCAAATTACCATTGCTTCCAGCTGATGACTCTACAGGAGCTTTGGATAAATTAAAGCTGCATTTGCCTGAGGAAGCTGAGGACACTACTGGCTGTTTCAGAAATAATTATGTTCATAGTAGGCTGGGAGGACACCTACCCAGCACTGTTGCTGTTTGATCTCCAGTACTGTTTCCATCAGATCTGTGGTGTGTGTGTGAGGCCTGCAGCAAGGATTTCTGTGTTCCCACACCACCTAGAAACGTGGCCTGGGAGGCAGGAGAACTTGATAGGTAATGTTCATGTTGTTGTGTCTTGAATTATAGAAGAATTTCAAAAAGAGCTGCGCCTTCTCGAAGATGGATGCGAATGTGTTCTCTAAAGAGAGCCATGCCTTAAGAGAAAAAAAAACTCTTCATTGTGACGCAAGACTTTCAACTACAGTTAATGACCATAAAAGTCAGCGAGCTCTTACAGACTATCTCTGTGTAATTGCCCACGAGCCATCTTGCTATATGCTTTTTCATATGTGGAATTTTATTTTTTTAATTTCTTTTTAAAAAAATTTTTCCCCAGTATTTTAAATTGCCAGATTTATTTTTTACAATTTCCTGTGTTAAATATTTCATCGTCACATCATTTCCAATACTGGGGGTATAAACTGTGTAGAGATTTTTTTTAGAGCATTCTAATTTGTTTCATGCATTTTCTGCAAATTTGACTGCACAGAAGTGTTAATGCTGTGTTGACTTTGTGTGTAAGTGTTGTGGGTCTGTAAAAGCATCGAAACTTCCTCAGTGACTGAGGAGCTATCCTTTTTTGTACATCTGTATTTGTGAAAGATAAATTTCTTTCTTTTTTTTTTTTGAGACAGAGTCTCACGATGTCAATCCTGGTAGTGTGCCATGGCGTCACAGCTCATAGCAACCTCAAAGTCTTGGGCTTAAGTGATTCTCTTGCCTCAGCCTCCCAAGTAGCTGGGACTATAGGTGCCTGCCACAAAGCCCGGCTATTTTTTTGTTGTAGTTGTCATTGTTGTTTAGCAGGCTCTGGCTGGGTATGAACCTGCCAGCCCCAGTGTATGTGGTCGGTGCCCTAACCCAAGAGCTATGGGTGCTGAGCCAAGATAAAATTTCTTGATATATCAGCTCTTTGGGTGACTGTATATGTGGCGGTTAACCCACTATGGCATTTGACTGGTCTTGCTGGAAGGCTTAGGTGGTTCACTAAGGCATTTCAGATGACTGCAGATATAAAGCTGGGTGCACACAGTTACCAAGCATAGTGATAGGTGTTGATACATTTCCCTTTTGGCTGGTTTTTTTATGAATATGATTTCATCTGCTCATAACTCTTAGACCCACGTGATTGTTATTAGTATGCCTGCGTGTTTATGTCTGGAAAAATAACATGGGCCTATCAAGGGTTCTGTTGTGTTTTTATTATAACACATAACTGTTATAATAAAAGCATTGTTTTTCTCGCATAAATGTAACTTTTTTTTTTTTTTTTTTTTGAGACAGGGTCTTGCTCTCTTGCCTAGACTGGAGTGCAATGGTGTCTTGACAACTCACTGCACTCTCAAACTCCTGGGCTCAAGTGATCCTCCTGCTTCAACCTCTTGAGTAGTTGGGACTACAGACGTGTAATACCATGCCTGGCTAATTTTCTTTTCTTTTTTTTTTTTGAGACAGAGCCTTAAGCTATTGCCCTGGGTAGAGTGCTGTGGCATCACAGCTCACAGCAACTGCCAACTCCTGGGCTCAAGCGAGTCTCCTGCCTCCGCCTCCCAAGTAGCTGGGACCACAGGCGCCCACCACAATGCCCAGCTATTTTTTGGTTGCAGCCATCATTGTTGTTTGGTGGGCCCGGGCTGGGGATTCGAACCCGCCACCTTAGGTGTACGTGGCTGGCACCTTCGCCACTTGAGCCATAGGCACCGAGCCTTAATTTTCTAATTTTTGTAGAGATGGGTCTTGCTGTGTTGCTCAGGCTGATCTCCAACTCGTGAGCTCAAGCAATCTTCCCATCTCGGCTTCTCAAAGTGCTGGGATTATAGGCATGAACCATAGCACCTGCCCTCTCACTAAATATCTTTTAAAGAATTTTAAAATTATCTTTTCCAGAGTTATGTTTTTTGTATTTTGATCTTTCAGGATTGTGATTTTGGGATTTTAGACTTTAGAGATTTTGGTCTTTTGGGATTTTAGCATTTGGAACTATGACATATAGGATTGCGTCTTTCAGGATTTCAATCAGATTCCTTCCCTAAGAAATTCCTTTGTGTATAAATAAATCAATAAAGAAATACAAATATTTAAAAATCTTTTTTATAATGGAGAAAAAGAAAATTTCTATCAATGGGGGACTATTTAAAGAAATGATTGGAACAGCTATCATGTTGAAAACAATGTGATTATTCCACATACTTTCTCCATCTAAAAAGATATCTATAGATTATTAACTTAAAGTATGGTTCTGTTTCTGCATAACCATGCGTGTGTGTATAGAGACATTTGGGTTGGGCAAGGTGGCTCATGCCTATAATCCTAGCACCCAGGGGGGCTGAGGTGGATGGATTCCCTGAGCTCAGGAGTTAGAGACCATCCTGAGCAAGAGTGAGACCCCATTTCTACTAAAAGTAGAAAAACTAGCCAGGTATCATTTACTAGCTACCTGTAGTCCCAGCTACTTGGGAGGCTGAGGCAAGAGAATCCTTTGAGCCCAAGAATTTGAGGTTGCTGTGAGCTGTGATGATGCTACTGCACTTTACCCAGGGCAACTGAGTGAAACTCTGTCTAAAAAAAAAAAAAAAAGACATTTAGTTGTGTGTGTTTGGTGTGGATATGACAGAACAGTGGAAGGAGAAGAACTACACTACCCAAGAACAGAAGGGAGTGGGCTGGAAAGGGTAACTTTTACTTTTTATTTCATTGATTCTCTGTTGTCAGAATTGTCAGTGGTTTTGTATATTTCCAGATAGATACACACTTCACCACAAGCAATTTTAGTAACATTTTTATCAGCTCCAAAAGAAAACTTGTTATCTCTCTGTTCCCCCTCCAACTCCCCTGGCCCTAATCACCCAGCAATTTACTTTCCAACTCTGTAGCTTTTCCTTTTCTGTACTTAAAAATATTACATGTGGGCTGGGCGCCGAGGCTCGTGCCTGTAATCCCAGCACTCTAGGAGGCTGAGGCGGGTGGATTGCCTGAGCTCATGAGTTTGATACCAGCCTGAGCCAGAGCAAAACCCTGTCTCTAAAAATAGCCGGGCGTTGTGGTGGGTACATACAGACCCAGCTACTTGGGAGACTGAGGCAAGAGAATCGCTTGAGCCCAAGAGTCTGTGGTTGCTGTGAGCTATGACACTACAGCACTCTACCCAGGGGGACAGAGTGACACTCCGTGTGGTCCTGTATAACTGGAGGCTTCACTTGGCGTAATGGTTCCAGGCTCAGTCATTCTGTAGCATGTCCCAGCACGTCATTCCTTTTTGATGGCCGCATAGTGAGTATCCATTGTGTGGATGCCCACACTTTGTTCAGGTGCCGTCTGTGGCTGTTTCCACCTTTCGCCTATTTTGAATAATGCTGGTAGAAACTTTTGTGCCCAAGTTCGTGTGGGCAAACATGGAGTGGAACTGCTGGGTCCTATGATAACTCAATGCTGAATCACGTGAGGACGGCCAGATTATTTTCCAAAGTGGTTACGCCACTTTACATTGGCACCAGCAGTGTGGGAGGGTTCTGGTTTCTCTGCATCTTTGCCACACTTCTTATCTGATTTTGTGATTTCATTTGATTCAAGTTATCTTTGTGGTTGTGAAGATGGTATCCCACTGTGGCTTTCATTTATGTTTCCCCGATGGTGGTGTTGAACATTTTTTCATGATAGCTTCCTTAAGTTTTATGAATATTTATATATTCAAAATATAAATCCCTTATCAGATACTTGATTTTCTCTTGGGTTTTCTTTTTTTTTTTTTTTTTGAGACAGAGCCTCAAGCTGTCCCCCTGGGTAGAGTGCCGTGGCATTACAGCTCACAGCAACCTCCAACTCCTGGGCTCAAGCGAGTCTCTTGCCTCCGCCTCCCAAGTAGCTGGGACC
>CAUYTI010086608.1:0-33986 GCA_963575145.1 Galago senegalensis | reverse complement strand
AGGATGTTAGGATTATCAATCAATGTGGTGTACGTGACTAGCTCCCAATAAAAGGGAGTAGAAAATAAAGACATTTTGCTACATGCCACCTAAGAGTGTGTAGTCGTTTCTTGCTTTTAAACAATTCTAGGAGTGAGCTTGCACCCATGGCCAAGCCGTCCTTCTCTCCCCGCGAGAAAGAACATCACCCAACAGAGGAAGATGAAGATGCCCTCTCCGCATCGCTCCCCCTCCACCAGGAGATTGCAGTCTGCAGAGAGCTGGCTGGAATTCTCCACACTGGCCAGATGTCCCCAGCGCAAGGGATGTTAAAGACTGCGGCTCTGCATGAGTGAAATCTGTGTGTGCTTAGGACAGAATTAAATATGTTATCGCTGCTCGGTGAGATACTAACAATAAAGCACTTTGTTAAGCACCTTCCCATACATTGAAGCCTGTGGTAAGAATTGCTAAGATACAGTGTTTACTGAATAAATAAACAGAGGGAGGTTTGGAACCTTTCCTATAAAGAGTGAAATTGATTCCTCTGAATAGCTGGAGTTAATGTCCCTGACAGTCAACCAACGCTTATTTTGGCAACATTATTGCTCTCCTGTGGTTCTTACTTATTGCCCTTGCAAAATATAAACAATGCACCTTTATGCAAAATAAAGCTTCATGTTCTATCCTGATTCATGGTAGATGCTTCAAGATTTCCCAAATCACGATTTACGTAGCTGACTCCTCTCCCACCAATCTATCTATTTTAAATTCATGGGCTTTCTCTTTTTCTTTTTAGCACTTTGAGGTTTATAGAAAAAATTGAGCAACAGCCTGGAGCTCCCCCATGTAACCTCCGGCCCCCACTCCCAGTTCTCTCTATTAACATCTCAGATGAGTGTGGTTCGGTTGCTAAGCAACTGATGAGCCAATAGTGATACATCCTTATTAACTACGGTCCATGGTTTACTTTGGGGTCCACTCTTTGCACATTCTATGGGGTTAGACAAATGTATAAAGTATCCACCATTGCAGTGTCCTACAGAGTGGTGTCACTGCCCTAAAACCCTCTGTACCCTTCCTGTTCACCTGTGCCACCACATTCCTATATATATCTCTGTGTGTGTCTCTGTGTGTGTCTGTGTGTGTGTGTGTCTGTGTGTGTGTGTAGCGAGAGTTTGGTTTTTAGGCTACTAAATGAAGCAGTGGGAGTGGAGAGGAATAAAGGTTGTGATCCATTAGACCACTGCACTTGAACCAGCCTATGTTATTTTTCCTTTTCTTCTTTTTTTAAAGACAGGGCTTTTCTCTGTTCCCAGGCTAGAGGAGTTCAGAGTTCAGTGTTTCAGCCTCACTCACTGTAGCCTCAAATGCCTGGGTTCCAGTGATCCTCCTGCCTCAGCCTCCCTAGTAGCTGGGACTACAGGTACCCACCATCTCACCTAGCTAATTTTTCTATTTTTAGTAGAGATAGGGTCTCAGTCTTCCTCAGGCTGGTCTCTAACTCCAGGGCTCAAGGATCCTCCCACCTCAGCCTCCCAGAGCGCTCGGATTACAGGTGTGAGTCACCACACCTGGCTCTAATTTACTTTTACACACAGATTAATCATGAAACAATTACAGAGAAAATAAGAATCCAAGTATACTGTATTTCTATTGTATAAATAATCATGGACATCAGTTTTTTATGTATTTATTTCTCCCTCTGGGATTCAGAGGCATGCTAAAATGTTTAAGAATTCAGACTCTGGGTGGGGTGTGGTGGCATACACCTGCAATCCCAGCACTTTGGGAAATCAGGGCGTGAGGATCACCGTAGCCCAGGAGCCTGGGGCTACATACAGCGAGCCATGATCAGGCCATGACACTCCAGCTTGGGCAACAGAGTACCGTCCTGTCTCTTCTCTAAAATAATAATGATAATAATAATTCAGACTGAAATCAGATGGACCTGAGTGAGTTCTTTATCCTTCCTGTGCCTGTTTTTTCATCTGTAAAGTGGAACAAAGATACCAATCCCTTGTAGCCACGTATGGTGGCACACAACTGTAGTCCCAGCTACCAGGGAGGCTGAGGCAGGAGAATCACTTGAGTCCAGGAGTTTGACTCTAGTCTGGACAACATAGCAAGACCCCCGTCTGTCTCAAACAAAACAAAACAAAAACCAATCCTTTGGAATATTACTCAACGCTAAAAAGAAATGAGCTATCAAGCCATAAAAAGACGTGGAGGAACCTTAAATGCAATTACTGGGTGAAAGAAACCAGCCCGAAACAGCTGCACACTTCAAGGCTCTGTGATATTCGGGAAAAGACAAAACTACAGAGATAGTCAAAGCATCTGTGGTTGCAGGGGGTAGGAGGGAGGGTGGGAAGAATAGTCTGAGCACGGGATTCTTAGGGCCCTGGAACTGCTCTGTAGGGTACTGTAATGGTGGTGCATCTTTAGACATTGGTCTGAAATAGTAATTTTCAACCAGTATGCAGCGGCAGGCACCCTGCTGTGCCGTGAGAGTCTCTTAGGTATTCTGCAAAAATTTTTTAAGAGCTTTAATTAAATTGTTTTTGAAAGAAGTTCAAAGCACTGTAAGTATCCACATAATTTAAGGATGCTGAGGAACTTTAACTGCAGGTTCAAGGGTGCCTGCAAGAAAGCAGGTTGAAAAACCGTGGTCTAAACCCACAGCATGGACAGTACAGAGTGAATCCTGATGTAGCTAAACTGGGCGTTGGCGGATAACGGTGGGTCACTGTGGGTTTACTGATAAACACCTCGTCCTGCTGAAGCGACCGGATAGTGGGAGGCCTGGATGGGGGAGGCCAGGAGGTGTGTGGGACTCTGTACTTCCTGCCCAGTTTTGCTGTGAACGGAAAATTGCTCTAAAAAATAAAGTAAAAAAAAAAATCAACATTCAACATTTTTGAAAAGCCACCAATCTTGGTTGATGGTCACAAGGATGAAATGATCCCATAAATCACGACTGTGGGACTCAGCAAACCATGCCCCACAGGGCAAGTCTGTTTTTGTATGATCTCAAGCTAAGAGTTGTTTTTTCTTTGTTACAATTTTTAAATGATTGAAAAAAGATTAAAGGAAGAATATTTCATGACATACAAAAATTATGTGAGACTCTGTTGTTACTATGAAACCAAATGTTTTGGTTACATACACTCTTTTGGTATCATTTGAGTCAAAGTTACAAGTATATCTATTCCCCAGGTGGTGTGTGCTGTATCCATCAACTACATCAGTTTAAATTAAATCCCTGTCTTTTTATCAGGAAGCAAGCTTATATTTCTCTGTAGCTAGAAGAACTGTGCATATTATTTTGAATTTGGGGACTTTTTTTTTTGAGACAGAATCTCACTATGTCGCCCTCGGTAGTGTGCCATGACGTCACAGCTCACAGCAACCTCAAACTCTTGGGCTCAAGTGATTCTCTTGAGTAGCTAGGACTACAGGCGCCTGCCACAATGCCTAGCTCTTTTTAGAGATGAGGTCTCACTCTGGCTCAGGCTGGTCTCAAACCTGTGAGCTCAGGCAATTGACCCTCCTCAGCCTCCCAGAATGCTAGGATTACAGGCATGAGCCACTGTGCCCAGCCTATTATTATTTTGAATTTTAATTGCTTTTGGTGAACATTACTTCACAGGCCTATGGTAGTGTCAAGGTACGAGCAGAGATCACACACTCATCAACTCTTATCTTGCCATAATGTTTAAAGATGAATTAACTTAGAATTGCCGTGACTGTTCAGGGTAAATTGCCCTACATCTCTATGAGATATTTCTTTCAGTTCCAGTTCTTCAACATAAACAATCAACAGCGAGATACAGTTTGATTCTTTGCTCGTGAACTAAATGGTGTCTAGCTGTTATTCAGCCTCCAATACAGACGGTCATTGTTTACTAAGGAACAAGTTTCTGAAGGTCTCTCATAAGTCAAGATTCATTTTCCTGAAGAAAAAATAAAAAGTAGGAGGAATGCATTCCTGGAATATAAAAATCTGTAACTATTGGAAAACATTTCTACTTAAATGTTGCTTTTCCTTTTTTAATACTATTTCTCGTTTTTCCCATAGGACTGCCTCCTAAGGTAGTAGCATAGTATGAATTTGCCTGATTCTTTTCATTTTATTACAGCCCACTTTTATTCTGGACTTTCTGATTTGTGGTTCCATTTTTCAGGCCTCGTTTTAGCAACCTCGTCGCTTGAATGGTACTTTTATGGGATTTATAAAATGTTTCTAATTAGAGTAATACAAACATTGGAATAACAATGTAATGAACACTGAGCTTAGAGAATTTCAGAAGTCTTCAAATATTCCTGGTTCTCCTGACATTGAGAACAAAGAGGGTGGTTCAGTGCCTGTAGTACAGTGGTTATGGTGCCAGCCACATATGCCAAGGGTAGCTGGTTCGAACTCAGCCTGGGCCAGCTAAACAACTGCAACAAAAAAATAGCCTGGTGTTGTGGCAGGCACCTGTTGTCTCAGCTACTTGGGAGGCTGAAGTAAGAGAATTGCTTAAGCTCAAGAGTTGGAGGTTGCTGTGAGCTGTGATGCCACAGCACTTACCCAGAGCAACAGCTTAAGACTGTGTCTTAAAAAAAAAAATCATTTCATTAAAATTAATATTTTACTGTGCAATATGCTTTTTCATGTATTAGCTGATTTAGTTCTTTTCTTTTTTTTCAGACAGATTCTCAAGCTATCCCCCTGGGTAGAGTGCTGTGGCATCACAGCTCACAGCAACCTCCAACTCCTGGGCTCAAGCGAGTTTCCTGCCTCAGCCTCCCAAGTAGCTAGGACCACAGGTGCCCACCACAATGCCTGGCTATTTTTTGGTCGCAGCCATCATTGTTGTTTGGTGGGCCCAGGCTGGATTCTAACCCGCCACCTTAGATGTATGTGGCTGGCGCTTTAGCCACCACTTGAGCCACAGGTGCCAAGCCAGCTTATTTAGTTCTTAAAGAAATGCTTTTTTCCTTCCTATTTTAGAGTTGATGACATGGAGCCTAAAATGTTTAAATTGGTTGCCCAGCAGATGATAGATCAGAAGTCAGGTTACTTGGCCTGACAGGGCCCATACAACATTTTTACCAAGGAATTTTTTCACATCAGATTGTCTTAAGCCTTTATAATCTCCATCAATATGGTATAGTGTGGCAGTTTAGTCCCTTAAGTAGAACAAAAATGTCAGCGTCTGAAAATCCAAATCTGTCTCCTTCAATGACTTACCTAGACTTGTGGGGCACGTACAACTGACCACAGATGTGGGAGTGAGCCTATCAGCAGAAATAAATGATTCTTGTTTTTAGAAAAAAAATATACTGTCCTGCTTTGTGGAGAAGGTTCTCAAACAGAACTTTTTCAGGGAAGTTCCATGGAAAGAATATAATTAATATCTGGTGGAAGTAAAGTAACATCACTGGGGTAAAGGCAGTGAGATGAAATGAAAGTTGTGGTGGGCAAAGAGATGCAGACCTAGTTCTAAGGTAGTGTCTACCATCAACCAGCTGTATGACATGGATTGAGTCACTTATCCTCATGGATCCTCAGGTTCCTCATTTATAAATGGAGATCTTTGTGCTTAAAGAGGTTTTTGAGACTCTGAAAAGGGAAGACACATTAAAGTAGTGAATTGCTTTACAAATGTGGATGGTTATATGTATTTTGAGTGAACTGAGAACCTTGAAGTATTATTGTTGAAGGCCTTAGGTAGGTAGATTTTCCTGAGCTGGACAGAGCTTCATTAAACACCACAATTTTAATCTCTCTCTCTCTTATGTGTGTGTGTGTGTGTGTGTGTGTCTTCTTTCCCTCTCTTCCTAGCTTAATTTTCCTGGTTCCATACCAGTAATAGGAAACTACAATATCACTTTTCTCAGCTACCTTTGATAATCATAATGGCTATTCTTCAAGTAAAATGGTTACTCATCCAATTAAAGTGTACAGTTGGAGGAAATAATAGCTGAAGTGCTTTGAAATTTTAGGTTATGTTGAAAAAAAGAATCATTTGAGTCTTTGCTTGAAAAGGAATAATGCTTAACAGATTTAGTCAAAGTCAGCCTGGCACTTTGCCTCTAATCTATTGTCAGACAGTAAATTACAGAAGTAGTTGATCATCACACATGTTCATTAGCACACTAATACAGAGAAGCCAATGACAATTTAGGGGGAAAGTAACCAAAATAATATCACATTTATTGCATTCAGAACCAAATTGTTTTTTAACACTTACTTTTTCCCTAGTTAAGTTTCAATTTATCTGGGAGTATGTCAGGATGACAGAAACTCATTTAGAATCCATGAAGACAGCTGACAGAAAGTGCATTAAAAATTAGATTTTGAATTCAAAGAACGAAAGCTTTAAATCACCGTAGTCAAGTCCATGGGAAAAGATTGATACCAGATGCTATTTTGTTCATGTTATTAAGGAAGTATTCCAGCCTTGAAGAGACCTTGTCACTACATAGCTTCTGTCTATGTAAATAAGAATGAAATGAATATATCTGTTGTCAATGATAAAAACTGTCCATTGCCTCAGAGCAACAGGCTGGTTCACACAAGGGGAACACTAAAAGTTGGAAGAACCCTTAGCAGTTTAAATCCTTAATTCCCTCACTGCATCTATGGGAGGACTGAAACTCTGTGGGCGAAGGTTAGTGGGTATATTACACATGCCTGGACTCTTTAATTTTAATGAAGTATCAATATCACCCAATATTGAGAGGTGGCTTGGGCAAGTCACTGGACAACCCAGGGCAACCACTGCAGAGAACATTCACTTCCTGCATGTGCTTATTTAGTCTGCACAGCATTCATTCCACTGTTCTTCAGCACTCATGTCATTCTTTGGAAACTAGTTCTTTCCACTGCATGTGTTCTTGATGGGGCTTTCAATTAGATATTCTGCCCTCCCCAGGCAAGTTAACTTCTTAAGCCAAGTGAACTTAACCAGCTTCTCCCAGGGAAATGCACTCCTGAGCAAAAACAGTAATGCAGGTAGAACAGGTTTAGACCTAAGATATTCTGGTAGAGTTAACCTGTAAGATGCCATCCGTTTGTTCTGGTTGCCAAACTTTCAAAATTCCTCTGGGTTTTCTCCTTATATTATACGATTTTCTATGTTCTCTTTCAGTTTTATGAGCTGTCTAATAACCTCCCACACCTGGATTATCCAAAATAATCTCCCCATTTTAAGATTCCTAATTAAATCAAATCTGCAAAAACTTTTTTCACCTTGTGAAGTAACATTTACAGGTTTTGAGCATTAGATTGTGGGTGTGTTTTTAAGGGTCACATGATTCAGCTTACCATATCCATTTCTGGTTTTGCCAACACCAATTCCATACAAAGTAATCTCTTGGAACCTTTGAAATTTATCTGACTGGATGAATTTCATGTAGGAGAATACATGGCATTTAAATTTTAAATTTTGTTCAAGGGCTGTATATACTCTTGATAATAGTAACTCTTTTAATATAGAACCAGATGGTGACTCAACACACACACACATATCCATGGCTGACATCTAAATTACCATAATGTAAATTTTCCTCTTAGAATTTTAAATTTTATAAAATCAGTTAGGACATGCCTTAACACTACAAGAGTTCTTCAATGCCATGTTTTCTGTGACAGTATCTTATTTAATTTTAGATTTAACAAGCTAATCTTTACAAAGGAAACGACACAGAATTTTCTCATTCCATGCAATTGAACATTATTGTAGCAAAATACTATAATGAAATGGATTCCAGTATTTTCTCCATTTTTTGTAGATGGTTGATGCAAATCTTGAAACTTTTCTAGCTCTTAATTTTTTTTACTTTATTTTGGAGTTGTCTTCATCTCTTTGGTCCATAATCTTCATATCTTCTGAGTCTCTTTTTCAACATGAGGTCTATATAATACTTACCTATTGCTGCTACAAAACAAATGAACAAACCAGAAAAAAAAAAAGAGAAAAAAGAGAAAACACCACAGGTGCAGTAGTGGCTTTAAACATCACAAATTTGTTCTCTTTCATTTGTGGAAGCCAGATATCTAAACTGAGTTAATAAGGCTGTGCTGTTTGTATATTCTCATTTCCGTGCCCTCTGCCTTCCAGAGGCTACTTTTGTTCATGATTTATGGTTGCATCCCCCTTCCAGCAGCATCTTCCAACTTTGTCTCTCTCTGCTTCTGCTTTCACATCACTTTTTCTGTCTCTGATTTTCCTGTCTCCCTCAGTGATTGTACTAGGCCCATATGGATAAGCCACAATAATCTCTCCTTCTCAAGATCATTAATTTAATCACATCTTCCAGGTCCTTATAACATTTTCACTAGTTCTGGGGATGAGGATAGTGACATTTTAGGGAGCAAGCCACCATTTAGGCTAACACATGGAGCTCAGCAAGAATTTCAATCCATGTCTTCCCTGCTATTTGTAGAACTTCTCAATGCCATCACAAGGCATCAAAACCACATTTAAATATATATGGGCTGGTGGTTGGGAAAAATCAACATTGTTAAAATATCCATACTATCCAAAGCAATCTATGAATTTAATTCAATCCCCATCAAAGCACCACTGTCATACTTTGAAGAACTTGAAACAATAATACTTTATTTAATGTGGAACAACACACACACAAAAAGCCAATATAATTTTAAGAAATAAAAACAAATCAGGAGGCATCATATTACCAGACTTCAGGTTATATAATAAGTCTAAGTCTATACACCAAGTGTATAGATAATAGGTGCTTTTACAAAAACAGAGATGTAGATCTATGGAATAGAATAGAGAACCTAGAAATAAAACCAGCCACATATCGCCATCTGATCTTTGATAAACCACACAAAAGCATGCTCTGGGGAAAAGAATCTCTATTTACTAAATGGTGCAGGGAGAACTGGTTAGCCAAATGTAGAGAACAGAATTGGACCCGCACCTCTCACTGTTAACAAAAATTGATTCTCAATAGATTAAAGACTTAAATATAAGACACAATGAACAACGAATGTGTAGGGAAATATAATAAACAATGAATATGTAGGGAAAACTATTGCTTGACAAAATTGGCCTAAGAAAAGATTTTATGAAGAAGACCCCCTTGGCAATTGCAGCAACACCAAAAATAAATAAATGGGACATGATCAAGCTAAAAAGCTTCTGCATAGCTAAAAGTACCCCAATTAAGGCAAGCACACAGCCTTTGGAATGGGAGGACATATTTGCAAGCCATAATGTGACAAAGGGCTGATAACTAGAATCTATGGAGAACTCAAACTAATCAACAAGAAAAAAGTTAACAACCCCATGTATAAGTGGGCAAGAGACTTGCAAGACACAGAAAATTCTGTGAAGACAGATAAATGGGCAACAAACACATGAAAAACACTCATTGCTGGAGGTGCCTATGGCTAAGTGAGTGGGACACTGGCCCCATAAACCAAGGGTGGTGGGTTCGAACAGCCCAGCCAAACTGCAACAAAAAATAGCCAGGCATTGTGGTGGGCGCCTATATTCCCAGCTACTTGGAAGGCTGAGCCAAGAGAATCACCTAAGCCCAGGAGTTGGAGGTTGCTGTGAGCTGTGACGCCATGGCACTTTACCAAGGGCAATAAAGTGTGACTCTGTCTCAAAAAACAAACAAACAAACAAAAGAAAGACACTCATTGTCCCTAATCGTCAGAGAAATACAAATCAAAACCACCCTGAGATATCACTTAACTCCGGTGAGAATAGCCCACATTTCAAAGTCCCAAAGCTGCAGATGCTGGCCTGGGTATGGAGAGAAGGGAACACTTTTGCATTGCTGGTGGGATTGCAAACTAATACACTCTCTGTGGAAATAAGTATGGAGAATTCTCAAAGAACTAAAATTTGACCTCTCATTTGATCCCACAATCCCATTATTAGGTTTCTACTCAGGAGAAAAAAAAATCATTTTAACAAATTTGTACTAGAATGTTTATTGCAGTTCACAATTGCCAAGACATGGAAGCAACCCAATGCCCATCAATTTATGAAGGGATTAACAAACTGTAGCATATATATGGCATGGAGTACTATTCAGCCATAAGAAAAGATGGAGACTTTACATCTTTAGTGTGTGCCTGGATATAGTTGAAACACATTTTTCTTAGTAAAGTATCATAAGAATGCATAGAAGTATCCAATGTACTCAATACTAATATGAAACCAATATATAAACAACTATAGGCCCACACAAAAGAAAAAAAGAAGTATAGTCTAGTGAGAGGGAAGGAAAAGAGAAAGGTGGAGAGGGGAGGAGGATTGGTGGATTCTCACCTAATGTGTGTAATATGAGGCTCTTCAGCATGCCCCCTGGGTAAAGGGTTCCACTACAACTTGAAGTTTACCTTAGAAATGAAAACAATGTAACCTAAACATTTGTACCCTCATGTTAATCTGAAAAAAATATATATACATGGAAAGTGTATTTTAGATTTGGCTTGTGTGCAGAATAACTTTCAAATGGAATCTCATGCAAAACGGAACTCTTCATTGGGTAGAAGGACAGGGTAACATGATGAAACATTCATCTTAGCCTCAATCAGTTTCTGATTTCTCCTTCAGCACTGCATGTAACAGATTGTGTGGGCTATTGACAGCTTTCTGGCAAGAGGCAGAACAAAGGAAGGGAGAGCAGTATCTGGAGCAGAGGGACCCTTTGCCTGGGCTAAATTAAAGAGAAATGAGCAATGTTAACTTCAAGCAGGATCAAGAGAGGTGATCCATTGACTGTTCTTCAACTAGACGAGAGAAGATATTCCATTTAATTAGCAGTGGAATGAACATGGTTCTGAGAGTTTGGAAGACAAGGTTTCAAGATACTGTATCCTTTAGCAAGCTAGTGGCATTGGACAACTCACTTCACCTCTCTGGGCCATAATGAGCTCAACTTGTCACCCTCTAAAATCTTAAAGAGTACTAACTCTGAAGGATTAGTTTTGACATCTACTCATGTTATCTCTCTTGCTTAATCTTTACACCAATGGAGATATTCATTGTAATACTGGGGAAAAAAGTATTTTAACATCCAAGGGAATTACTACTTCTGAGGAAGTGATGGAGAGTTATTAAAGTCATCTTGCTTATAGCAATAAGAACTGTCAGCAGAGGAAAAGAAAAAGTGAAAAATTCATCACATATCTTGTAATATGAGTCTGAAAGATGCTGTCTGAGAGGAGACCATTCATAGTAAGAGAAAATTCTACTCTTCCAAATCCCATCAGACAACATTACATGCTCTGCACAGATTTTACTGCTTATTTGACTATACTTAATGAAAAATACTCAATTACTAAAATATACTGAATTATTTGAGAGTGACTAAAATGTATTTTTTGATGGACTTTACCTAACAAATGCAATCAGTGTAACCTGGTTTCTTATACCCTCAATGAATCCCCAACAACAAAAAAGAAAGAGAGAGTATTTCCAAAAGGTATTCAAAAATAAACAAATAAGAACGATAAAAAAAAAAAAGAAATAAAAAAAGCAGTGCCTTAAACTGGGGGCGGAAAATCACTTTAATATTGCCAAGGTTCTAGAGAGCCATTGCACAACATTTAAAACAAACCTGTATTTGTTTCATTTCATTCCTTCTTTCATTCAATCAGCCAGCAAATATTTGTTGAATAGATCTGCGTTAGGCCACACTGAATATTGAATATAATGAATTAGCCATAAACCCTCTCTTTAGGAGCTTACTGCTTCCCTGGGATAAATCAAGTATAGCCACACTAATAAGGAAACAAGGGATAAAGTGCTCATTTGCCACATGAACTAGATAGAAGTGTAGGATCAGTGAATGCTCTCTGCAGCTGACTGCTACAACTTGATCCCAGCGCTACTATTCACCAGCTGTGTTACCTTGAGTTAGTTATTTAGATTCTTTCTGTGCCTAGGGCTCAACGGTGTTAAATTAAAGTACTTAAAATAATACCTGCCCCAAACTAGCCTATGTTCTTAGAAATCAGAATAACAGTTACCTCCGGGGATGAGGGAAGGAAAAGTGATTTTTAAAAAGAGCAAAAAGAGGTTTCTAAGATCTTGATAATGTTGTTTTTTGCTGTATATGTTAGTTAAAATGATATGTTTTATTTGTGAAAATTCAACAAGCTGTAGACTGATGACATTTTTATTATATATTGATTTTTTTAAACAAAAATGTTATAAAATGCAGGGCCTCCTTCCTGTTATGTTCAAAACAAGTATTAGTTGCACTCAAAACCCAAATCTTAGAGACCTAAAAGTGGGAGCCATCACTTCTGACTGGGGCAGTGGACAATGATTTCAGAAAATAAGAACAGTTGACCCAGATCCTCAAGATAGTTGGGTTATGAGCATACAAACAGATGAAGATCTGTTATTATTATTTTTAAGACAGTCTCACTATGTCACTTTCGGTGGAGTGGCACGGCATCACAGCTCACAGCAACCTCAAACTCTTGGGCTATAAGTGATTCTCTTGCCTCAGCCTCCCAAGGAGCTGGAACTACAGGCTCCTGCCACAATGCCTGGCTATTTTTTGGTTATAGTTGGCCCGGGTTGGATTCAAACCCACCAGCTCTAGTGTATGTGGCTGGCACCCTAGCCACTGAGCTACAGGCACCGAGCTAAAGATATTTTATTTTTTAAAAAGTTTACCCTGTATTCACAAAAAGTATAATGAATCAGGGTGTGAGCTACAAAGTTAGATTTCAGACTGAAGACCAGCTCCATGGTTTAATATTTGTCTTGCTTTGCCTAATGCAAACTAAAACCCTTCAAAGCACTTTCCTTATCTATAAAGTGGGGATAAAAGTTCATACTTCATACCTGGATCATTATGGAGTCTAAATGTTATAGCATATACAATGTCCTTGTCAAAGATTAGACAAGCTGGTGCTGATGATGTAATACAGTGACATCTGCCTGAGTCAGTACATGCTGGATTGTGTTGGGTAGTGCCAAACTTCAGTTTCTCCTAAAGAGGTTTAATTCATGTAATTTACAGTTCTCATTTTCCCCACAGATTTTAAAGATACTAGATTATTAATTACAACCAAGATACTTTAGATTTACTGGAATGGAAAAATAGTGTGAGATTACAGGCTCATTTTTTTCTTTTATTTTGTATTTTATTTACATTAATCATTAACATTGCATTTTGGGTTCCATTTTTATCTTATCTGGTATTATAGTTTTGAACTTAATTTAAATTTGATAAAGGTAGTAATTACATCTATTCTCTCAATTCCTTTGAAATTTAAAATATTATACAAAGGCATACACATATCTTAGTATTTTAAATCTTACTGAACATCCCAAGCTCAGAGTGAATTATTTATTATAAATAGTCACAAAAAGATAATTATAAAAACAATTGGTATCCAGTGAGGTTGAATTATCAAGACATGTTTTGCAAGAGAGTGTCTACCAAAGTTACATTATGATAATCAGAAATACTGGATTTGCCATTCTTGATTTGTATAGAAATCAGTGTAAGGGAAATTTCAGTTAATTCATTTGGGCTTTCATTCACGCAGCACTATTTATTGAATATCTGTCCACATTTGTGGCTCAGGCACATTATGCAGATTATAGATAATTTTTCCAGACTCCTCCAGCCAATTCCTACTCCTGGGAGCCACACTGCCCTTCTTTTCCTTCCAAGGTCCTCTCACCTCTTTGTGCAATTGTCTGTACTCAGAATGTCTTTGATGTCTTTCCACTTCACTTCCTCCCTGAAGGTCTCCTGTCTTTTCCATTCAAATACATGAACACACACACATTTTTCCACACTGACTGTGTGGTTCTTATTCCACCTTTGTCTGACCCTGGTGCTATTGTCCAGTCTTCTTTTTCCCACCCCAATGCCCAGGAGGCTGATTCCAAGTCATCTCCCACTTCCTGATTCTTGCCATACATCATCTGTTTAGGCTCAGTCTGTGGGAGGTGCCCAGAGGAAATTGCAAGGTGGAGATAGAGGGGTCAGTGGAGAGGAGGCCATTCTTTCCTATTCTCTACCTGTTCTAAGCTTCTTTTCTGATATGGCCGTGTTCTTCCTTGATCCCTTTCCTATTAGATGATCTTTCCTACATGGCTCCAGTTCACCTTATGCTTCAATAACTCTATTGCTTCTTGCTCTTTGTGTTTTAGGAATGATAATGTGTTCCTACTGTTTCTAGTCTTTGTGTACCTCCATGTCCCTTAACGTTGTTCACACATGTGTGTATAGCTCCTGTACATGTCATTTCTGGAGTTAGACTTTGGTTCCTGATGAGGGTCTGGCTTGCACAGGATGTATAGTAGGCAACTCTGCTAAAGCTCTGAAGATCAAATTATAACAATCTATTTAAATAAATACATTTTTTATTTATAAGGATCTTCTGATAGTCAAGAATTTCTGCTTTCCTTTGTACAGAATAGTGCATAGCATGTAGTGGAATTTAAATAAATGTTTTTTACAATACATAAGTAAATACAATCTACATATACATGTATGTTTTCCAACTGATTTTATATACTATATACTTTATATACCCTTGAAGAGCTTAATGTCAACCAGGTGATGTGTGATACTACAAGGTAAACAGTAAGTGGTTAAGTGCCATGTAGGAAATTCAGTGTTCAGGAGAAAGCAGAGTTATCATGTAACTTTTAATAAGCATTGGTTTTGGATTTTTTTAGGTATAACTGGTGACTTTGAGAGAGGTTGATGTTTGTTGCTTGGCTTGTCTGATATTCTTTACCCTTTTTTTGTCGTAACAGCACATTTGATTTGCATGTGAGCAAACACCCACCCATCTCTGATTTCAAGAATGCACAAGCAATTAAAGGCTATGGTCAGACCTCCATAACCTTCAGCCCCACTGACCAGTTTAGAAATTAACAGAGGGCCTAAGCTGGACAGTTCAGAGCCTGGTTGGGGAGCTAGGCAATGTGCTCCTCAGATACCCTTAACTGCATCTTTCTCTTCTCTTTTTGTTGTATATGCTGACTGTGCAGTTTGCCACTCCATTCTAAGGTTTGGGTATAGTAACATAGCATGGAGCCTGGAATCTGGCCTCCTCAGAAGAAAGCCAAGCAATGGAAAAATGAGAGACAAGAAGAGATTTCACTGCCTTTCTTCTTCTTCTGGTTTATTTAAATTTTCTCCATTTTTGTGGGACATCCTATGTGCCTACCATACATGCCACCTGTGAGTACTATAACCATGTCTCTCTGTAGTATATTCTGAAGAATAGCATGTTAAAGGTTTACATCGCATCCTAGCCTCACTTTTATTTTTTCCCTGACTTTATGTACCTGATTTGAACCTCTCACAAAAAGTGTTAGCACCTTAATCCTTGCCTCAGACTTTGCTTTCTGGGAAACTCTGTCTCAGCCAGAGCCTTATATGATACGTGAGCTAGTCAGAAAGAACTTCTGTTAGTATGAAAAACATGTAAAGTACAAACTGAGAAAATGAGTTTGAGAATAAAGTCAGCAGAAAAACAGAGATAAAGGATGGGGACAGATTCGTGAGGATATGATTCAAGGACCTGGATATATCTTTGTTTAATGTGAGACTTTTTACTGGATTTTTTAGATATATCAAACATGTTATGTCCTTTATTGATTGTTTTGCATGAATTATTTCTTTCTGTTTTACAACAACAAAATCCTGTGTAGATATTTTAATTTTAGGAGCAATGGAAAAATCTATGTAGTTCACATGACACCTTCACATTTATGGTAATTCTTACAGCCCTGAGTTTAGAACAGTGTTTTTCAACCTTTTTTATCTCATGGCACTCTTGAACTTATAGTTAAACTTTCATGAGATACTTAAATTATGCTGATTAAAAAAAGAGTAAAAAAATGAATATACTTACTGTGCTTTGAACTTATTTCAAAAATAATTTAATTAATGATACTTAAAATTTTTTTGTGGCACGCCTAAGATCGTCTCATGGCACACAGTGAACCAGCTGAAAATCACTGGTTTAGAAACATTGAGAGATAAGATTGGAAAGGCTGGTTGAGACTAAGAGTTGAGTTGTATTAAATGTCAAATTAAAAACTTGGGTTTCTTTCTTTTAGAAAGGGTACAAGGGAGCTATTTGAATAAAAGACAGAAAGTTTAAAAGACATATCTTCAAGGGAAAACGTAAATGGAAAACTTAAATAGAAATCTATTTTTAACATAACAAATGATTACAAACTTAGTGGCTTGAAACAATAGAAATTTATGTTGTGGTTGTGGAGGTTGGGGATCCAAAACCAGTTTCACTGAGCTAAAGTGAAGGTGTTAGCTAAGCTGTGTCCTTCTGGAGGCTCTAGGAAAAACTCATCTACGTTCCTGTTCCAACTGGTAGAGGGTGCCCACAGTCCTTGGTTTGTGGCCTCCTTTCATCATTGAACACAGCAATGGCCAGTTGACTCCTTCTCATGTGTGTTATCACTCTGACTTGTATTTTGTACCACTCTTCTCCACTTTTAAAGGATGCTGTGAGTTCAGTGGGCCTGTAAAGATAATCCAAGACCTTCCCCTTATATTAAGATCAGCTGATTAACTCTTGAATTCCATCTGCTATCATGAGTCCTCTTTGCCATGTAGCAAACATATTAACAAGTTCCAGGAATTAGGAGTTGGACATCTTTGGGATGCCATTATTCTGCCTTCCACACTTAGAGAAAAGAGTCCCTTCAATATTGGTCTATTCAGACCCATCAAAACCAGCCTTACTCTTTATAGGAATAAACGATAATCATTTTGAGTTACACAAAAATGATTTTTGCAGAAAAAAATCTGAAAGTAATGAAAATGGTACATGGATGTCTTATCCATTTGAAAGTTAATATCAGAAATGTAACTTTCCTTTGTCTATTTGTACAGTTTGAAAATAGGTCCTAAATAAAACTTCCTAATTATGAATTCATCTGCAAAGTTTCCTTTGCCACATGAAATAGCATAGTCATAGGTTCATAGAAGGAATATCATTGGAAAACCAATATTTTTCTTATCACAGAATTTTCTATATATTATTTGCAATTGAATCCTTCATTATAAATGCCAGGGACATATTAAAACTTTTGGTGACTCATGTCATAGGCCATATTTTCAAACTGTTGATATGGAAATTTAGTGGAGTATTCACTCAACATTTACTGAGCACCAGAATAGGGCTGAGAAAAATGCACAACAAAATAAAACAACTGACAGGTAGGAATTACTTTAATCCCATTTTATAGATGAGAAAGTTAGATGAAAGTAGATGTCACATGGGTTGTCCATGTTCACTCCCATCATAAGAGATACATCAAGAATTAAGAATAAATTTGGTTCAAAACTTAGTGAAGTTTAAAGGGTATCACATAATTTTAATTCTCACTATTTTAGAGTAGTTAGTTATATGGTCAGCAGAGCTTAAGTAATATATAAACTAAATAGTCATCTTTTATATGTATTATGTATTCAATATATTCAAGTTCGATATCTGTTAAAACTACAGTAAAAAAATTGTGATATTGGTCAAAATATTACAAATCAAGTTGTCAGTGTATTTTAGGGATTTTTGAAGTCAGTGAGACAAACATTGATTTACCTAGATATTGAAAGTATTTTATAGTGGTCTCACTATTTTGAGCCTTCTGCTTGAAGAATCTGAAGATTAAAGATTGCAATCTCCTTTTCTGGAGACACTAAATATTATGAAATATAAATTATTACACATAAAAATTATTAAGTGATTATAGAATCCTGGGTAAGTCTTGATAAGGATTTGGAAATTGGCATTTTTTTCCAGCCTTGCTCGATACAGACTTGTTTATGCAAACGTCCACTTTCAGTAAAGGATTGAGGATTGCATCAGAGATAGCTTGCAAAATATCACATTCTTTTCTTAGTATAGTCTTTATAGAAATCTATCCTGCAGTCACTATTTACCATAATCAGTCAATATTCAGTCTTTGAAAAAAAGAACATTAGCTTGTTGAACTATAATTCAAAATAAGTCACAATTTAATCTTATTTTAAAAACACTCTAGTTAATTGTAATTAATGTTTGACAGTTTGAAAGACATCTGTTATATTAACATAATGGTCTTATTGCATGTGAAGTGCTGCATATTAAAGACTCAGCAGAGTTGAATTATGGGTATCTTAAAAATAAAAGAAGAAAATCTTTTATGAAAATATGTAGTTCTTTACACTATTTTCTAAACGAATAGGATTTTTTTCTCTTAACGCAATAATTAATGAAATATATATGATTCCTTAAAAGGGTAATAAACACCCTGCTGTTTTGTTACAAATTTGATCATTCTGAAGACAGTTTGGTTCTATGTTTTACAATTTGGAAGTCATTAACATACTCTGTAATTTTGTAAATTTACTCATTGCCAGCTGTGATTGTTGGAAGTCACTTAGATTCTTAGATTGTTCCATGCTATTTTAAATAATATTCTAAATAAACAAGTGAATGAAGGCAACTCCCTGTACCAGAGTTCAAGGATGCTGTTAAAGCCCCATAGCACTGATTCCCAACCTTTCTGGCTGAGACACTAGTTTCATGGAAGATAATTTTTCCACGGACTGCTGGGGAGAGTGGTTTTAATATGAGTCTGCAAGCAATTGATTTATTATGGACTCTGTGCAGTCAGATCTTGCTCATGATAATCTTTATTTGCAGCTTCTCCCAGCACTAGCATCACTGCCTCACCTCCACCTCAGATCATCAGGCATTAGACTGATAAGGAGCACTAAACCTAGATCCTTCATGTACGCAGTTCACAGTAGAGTTCACACTCCCGTGAGAATCTAACGTCACCACTGATCTGACAGGATGCAGAGCTCAGGCAGTGATGCTAGCAGTTGGGAGCAGCTGTAAATACAGATGAAACTTCACTAGCTTGCTGCCGCTCACCTCCTACTGGGTGGCCCTATTCCTAACAGGGAAGACCTGTGGGAAAGTCTCTTCTTTCATCATTCACTATAAAACATCATAGTGCCAAGGTGGAGAAACCCTTACATAAATCAATAATAAAATCAAAAAGCAGATTTTAATACATCAGTATATTGGCCCAGTAACTGTGACACATGAAACATACAGAGGAAGACTTTGAACCAACAAATCTGAACGAATCTCCCCTCTATTCACTCTGAAGTAGGCGTCCTCAAACTATGGCCTGCGGGCCACATGCAGCCCGCCTTGAACATTTATCCAGCCCACCCGGTGTTTTTGCCGCTGCTGCCTGTCCTGCTTAGCAGCCGATTTGTCCCAGGGCCCGCAGTCCAGCCCTCCAACGATCTGAGGGACAGTGAACTGGCCCCTGTTTAAAAAGTTTGAGGATCCCTGCTCTAAAGATTTATATTCATAAAAAGTTGTTTTCAAATGTAACATATAACTTATCTTCTAAAGCAAAAGAACCTAATAGTGATGAATTTTCAAAGGATTCACCTCACTAGTGTTTATGTTTCTCTCCCTATTAAAAAATTTAAAAGCTGAAATAATGACACTAATTTGCTGTATTAAAATGATCGCAGTAAGTAAATAATTTTAAACTAGGCCAGTGTTAATGGACAGTGGACACTTACTAGAATTGGTTTGAATATTTTGTTTAAACTTTTTGTCTGGAAATCTTATCAGGAAATGTTGCTGATACATCAGATTTTCAGGATCTGTACATTTAACTTTACATACAGTGGATCCTGCATTACCCAAGTGTATGTAACACAGTGCCTGAAACATACAAGTCACTTACAACCTCCGAGTATGTAATTTTGTAAATATATGTTCAATTAGTTTGCTGTGGATAGTTAAAATAGGACAGAATATGCAAGAGAAGGATGGACCCCACTTCAGATGTAATTAAGTAATAGAAATTTATTAGAAATTTAACACACCTGCAGGTGCAACTACAGGGGGCTGTTGTGAGGGCCCACAAGCAGCCTTGAATAGTGGGAGAAAACCTTTTTATACCATTATTCTGCCTATTCATGCATGCTCAGCAAGCTAGTGCAATACAGAAGCCAATCACAGCATTTAGCACAATTCAATACCGCTCAGGGGTTACCAAGTAAGGGTACATCATAAGGGCTCACCCAATTCAGGGTGGGGGTACAAAATACATCACAAGTATATTACTTCATGATCATAAGATGGGGGTCACTTAGTTCAAGGGGTACAAAACAAGTGTTAGGTAAGTTTCCGAGAACAACTGGGGACCTTTGCATGTAGGGCTTTCTTTGGAATCCACCCCTCCCTTCTTCAACCCCTCCCTGCATACTTCCTTAATTTCAGGCTGTTTCTTTTCCCTTGAGGTGGCTGGGACTAGAAGGCTTAGGAGTTTTCCTTTTCAAGGGTAGGGGGCTTTGTTCCCCACTGGTCTTAGGGAGGGGATCAAGGGCTGGGGGCTTGGTTATTACACAGTGAGCAAAAAAAAAAAAAGATGGGAAAATTCTTTACAAAACTACAAACCACTATTTAGAGACATGGCTCAAATATGCCACTTTCATATTTCTACCTTTCCTACACATTTCCTTTTGGCATCTTCTGTGCTTGGCTACTTCTGACACATACGTGTGCATGTGAACACATATAGCATGAAACAATCTAATGTGAAAATTAAAAGTATCAAATTCTTATAGCCAACAGTTACTGCATACTAGGTATGTATGTATGTATGTTCTAGATACTTCCAATCTCAATTTGTTTAAATAACCTCATGCAGAAGTGCTTTAACTCTGCAGTGTAATATTCCTCATTCTTTTAAGAATGCCCAGAAAGCATTTCTCTAATGGTCTCCAAAGTAGATAACTACATGATGGCTCATCTACTTGCTTGGAATATTCCTTCAAGTTATTGGTTTTAGTTCTACCATTAAGGATTAGACCCAAAGTCATATCTTATAGGAAAAAAAAAGTCACTCTTCTCTTAGCTATAAGAGCTCTTTTTCTCTTTACTCTCAATTAAATTTTGTGAGAAAGATACTTAATGTATCAGGTAACTTTACTCCACCCTAAAACCTAACCACTTAAAACAGCAACTACACACATGTATGAGCTTTACTTACAAAAGTTAAAGTTTGGTGATTTGAGTTGGGCTCAGCTACATGATCTTTTAAGTCTTGGCTGGATTTACTGAGGCATCTGTGGCTCTGCTTTAGAAAGTTGGCTGTCCATTGGCTGCAGTGATGGGGGACACTAGGCCATGTGCCTGCCTCTTGTCATCCAGCAGACTAGCTCAATTTATAGCAATTTGGCAAGTTCTCAAGAGTGAGCTGGCACAGAGCCACTTCTGTTGCACTCCATTTGTCAAAACAAGTCACACGCATGATGCAGATTCAAGATGATGGGAAATAAATTCTAACTCTTGATAGGAGGAGCCACACAGTCACATTGCAAAGGCTCCTATATACAGGTAGGGGAGTAATTGTAGTCATGCTTCCAACCAATCTATCCAGCCCAGCAACATGCCATATAATCTCTTTGAAGTTAAGCACATTATTTTATACAAGGTCCTGGTATATAGCAAAGGTTCTGTGTAAGCTTTATATCAGCAAATATTTATTTTTAACTGTGAACTTTTCTTTTATTCTTGGTTTAAAATGATTAAAAAGGGGAATCTAGGTCACAACTCATTCCTTGGTCTGACTACAATTACTTTGGATCTTAAATCAATACTTATCTGTTTCTAAGAATTAGTAGAATGATTTTTCAAAAAGAATATATTTTAGAGGTGAGTGTTCACCCGGGCATGATATACTTGAAATCAATTTTTTTAAGTTGTTTACATTTTCTTGGAGGACTAGCCAGTAATATACATCAAAGTCAGAAGCACATATCCTTTGATCAATTCTAAGTGTAGTAACTAAGCCAAAGAATGTTTGGTCTTAAAATCAACAATGGAATGTTTTAAAAGATTTTGATGGTATTAATCTTTATAATGTATACCTCCCTTTAATTTTTTCCTAAAGTTTGTGAGATCATATACAGTTTGTCTTTTTATGTTTGGTTTATCTCACTGATCATAATGTCCTCTAGCTCTGCAGTCTCCAATCCGCAGGCCATGGATCACTGGTCTGTGGTGTATTATGAACCAGGTCACACAGCAAGAGGTGAGAGGCAAGATAGCCCCAAAATTTCATCTGCGTTTACAGCCACTCCCCATTGCTCTCATTACCACCTGAATGCCTCCTATTAGATCAGGAGTAACATTAGACTCTTGTAGAGAGCAGGAACCCCACAGTAAACTGCATATGCCAGGGATCTAAATTGTGAGCACCTTATGAGATACTAGTGCCTCCAGATCTGTGGTAAATTTAATGCACTTGAATCATCTTAAAACCATCTCTCCCCCCACTCCTAGTCTATGGAAAAATTTTCTTCCATGAAAAGTAACATTTATCACAATTTCTTAATTTGTCAATAGATATTTATGCTCATTCCATATCTTGGCTATTGTGACTAATGTAGGATTGCAGACATCTCTTTGAGATACTGATTTATATCCTTCAGATATATACCCAATAGTGGAATTGCTGGACCATGTGGTGGTTCTATTTTCAATTTTTTAAGGAAACTTCATAAGGGCTATAACAATTCATATTCCACCAACGGAATATAGGGTTCTGTTTTTTCTACATCCTTGCCAATTCTTATGTTTTGACTTTTGAATAACAGTCGGTTAATAGGTGTGAAGTGATATCTCATTGTGGTTTTGGTTTGTAGTTTCCTGATTATTAGTGATTTTGAACACATTTAGTCTACTTTTCCCCAAAAGCAGAATCTGTGTGTCTTCTTTTGAGAAATATCTATTCAGGTCTTTTGTCCATTTTTTAATCAAGTTATGTGTTTTTGCACTATTGAGTTGTATGAGCTCTTAATATATATTTTTATATTAACTCCTTATTGAATGTATGATTTCAAATATTTTCTTCTAATTCATATTTTCCCTTTTTATTTTGATGACTATTTTCTTTACTGTGAAGAAATTTTTAGTTTACTAGTCCCACTTGTTTATTTTTGCTTTTGTTGCCTGATTTGGTGTCATATTCAAAACATCTTTGCCAAGATCAGTGTGAAGAGACTTTTCCTCTGTATTTTCTTCTATGTAAACTTCTAAAGAGTTTTATTGTTTCAGGTCTTACATTTAAGTCTTTGATCTATTTTGAGTTGCTTTTTATGTCTGGTGTAAGAGAAGGGTCCAATATCATTTTTCTGCATGTGAATATATAGTTCTCACAGTATCATCTGTTGAAAAGACTGTCCTGTCCTCATTCTTGATGTCCTTGTGAAATATTAACTTATTGTATATGTATGGATTCATTTCTGGGATCTCTGCTGTGTTCCACTGACTTATGTGTTTGTACCACACATTTTTATTACCATAGCTTTGTAATATAGTTTAAAATCAGTGAGAAACTTTCAGTTCTGTTCTTCTTATACAACATTACCTTGACTATTTGTATTCTTTTATGATTCCATATGGAACTTAGATTGCTTTATCTATTCCTTGAAAAAATGTCATTGGAACTTTGATAATAGTTTGCATTGAACCTATAGATTAGTTGGTGGAGTATGGACGTTTTAACAATCCTAATTCTTCTATTACATATACACACAGGATATATTTTAATGATTTATATCTTCTTTAATTTATCCAGTGTTTTATAGTTTCAATCTATAAAGTCTTTCAACTCCTTAGTTAATTTATTCCTTAAATATTTTATTACCTTTGATGTTATTGTAAATATTCTTGTGCTTTTGATTTTCTTTACAATAGTTGATTGTAGGTATAATTGCTACTGAGTTTTACAAGTTGGTTTTATAGCCTGCAATTTTACGGAATTTATTTGTTGATCTCAGCAGTTCTTTAATGAAGTTTTTAGGGTTTTCTGCAAATATGATCATGTTATCTACAAATAGAGATAATTTTTCTTTTTCCTTTACTATTGGCTGCTTTTCCCCCTTTGTCTAATTGCTCTAGGCTACGACTTCCAGTACAATGTTGAATAAAGGTGACAAAAGTAGGCATCCTTGTCTTATAGTAGATCTTAGAGAAAAACTTTCTAGTTTTCTGTCATTGAGGATATCTTTTGTGGGCTTTTCAAAATGCCTTTATTGTGTTGAGGTAAGTTCATTCTATACCTATTTTGTTGAGAATTTTTATCATGAATGGACATTGAATTTTGTTAAATGCCTTTCCCACATCTATTGAGAAGATCATGCAGTTTTTATCTTTCATTTTGTTAACTTTGTACATTATGTTGATGGATTGGTGTATGTTGAGCCAACTATGCATTTCATAGATACCACTTGATCAAGGTACTGTCAATACCTCAGACACATTATCTCTTCTAGCCTGCAAGTCTGTTGCTGAATAATTTTCTGCTAGTCTCATGGAACGTTTTGTGCATAACAAATCACTTTTATGTTGTTGTTTTCAAAATTATTTCTGTATTAATTTTTGACAATTTAATTATGAAGTGTCTCACATAAGTCTCTTTAGATTAATCTGATTTGTTATCTTTTGGTCTTCCTGGTCCTATATGTTTATTTCCATCCCTATGTTTGGGAAATTTTCACCCATTAGTTCTTTGAATAATCTGTCTTTTTGTTTTCTGTTGTCATTATAGAACTTTCATAATGTGTATTTTGGTCTGTTTTATAGTGCCTTACAAGCCTATCGAGATTTTTTTACTCTTTTTCATTCTATTTTTTTTTCTTTCTGCTCCTCTGACTGGGTGATTTTGAGTCCACAAGCCTATTCTTTGACAAAGTATACTGTTAAACCTCTGTATTAAAATTTTAGTCAAGTCATTGTATTCTTCAGCCTACTTTTCTGTTTAGTACTTAAACAGAAAGTACTGTGTGTCTCTGTTGAAATTCTCAGTTTGTTCATAAATTTTTTAATAACTCCAATGAGCACCTTTATGAAAGTTATTTTTTAATTCTTTGTCAGAAAAATAACATACCTCCTTTTTATAAGGATTGGTTTCTGGAGATTTATCTTATTCTTTACTTGGCGTATATTTCCCCATTTCTTTATTTTCCTTGATTGTGTGTTGGTTTACAGACATTAGATCAAATAACCACTCTGCCCATCTTCACAAACTGGCTTTGTATATAGAAGACGAAACTTACAAATCAGACCAGCTAGAGATTCTGGGTGCTTTCCAAACCTCTGCGCTTATCCCAACCACTGACTTTGTCCTAATGGCTCCCGGGAGCTTAGAGGATGCCAAATCCCCTCAGTGCATTATCAAAGATGAGATAGAAACCAATCACTTGAGTAGCATCCAGAAAATTCGAGGTGTCAGATGTGTGGTCCAATTCCTTCTCTCCTCAGGCAGAACCTGGGAGCTGGAGTTTATTGCCAGTTTACTCTGTTGTGAAATGGAAGAGGAACTGTGGTAACTGCCTGTATTCTCAGACTACATGCTCTTTCAAACCATTGATTTGCTTTCTATCTCTCCATAGGCCTAGCAAATACTGACCCCATCAGATCTCAGAGACAGAGAAGTTAGAGACCAGATGTCAGGTAGCAGCTGGGGAAGTTAGATGCTTGCTTTTATCAATGAAGTAAACTGGGGGAGGAGCCAAAAGAATTATTCATATGCCCATTCAATCCCCAGGCCATAGGATGTGCCCACATGCCCGTTTAATTCCCAGGAGACTAGTTATTCTCTGGCCCTATCATTTCCTAGTGACAGGCTAGTTAGAAGCCACATCCTCTAGCAGTAGCTGGAAATGTCAGGACATCAGATGTGCACACCAACCTTTTCCGGTGAGAAACTGGAAGTTGGGCTTGTTGTCTGCTTCCTCTGTGATAATGCAGGACAAGAACCAAGGGGACTGCTTGTGTATCTGTTTAAAACCATATCTTTGTTCTCTGTAGTCCATGAGTGCTGAACCCCACTGGCTTCTAGAGATACGTTGAGTTAGGAGCCAGTCCCTTGGGTAGCAGCCATGAAATTTCTGGTAGTAGATGTATGGTCTAATCCTTTCCTCTTCAAGGAGAAGCTCAGAGTTGGAGGTTCGCTCCCACTTGTATATGGTGCTGTGCTGGGCATAGGTTTTGTGGCAGGAATGTGACCCAACTTTCCATACTGATTTTAATGTGGACATTTTCTCTGTTGCCCTGTGCCCAGGAGACTCTCAACTCTCCAGCTTTCTCTTGGAGGTAATGGATCCATGTGCAGCTGTTTATTCAGTGTATCTGGGCATGGAGGAAGAGTCCAGAGCTTCCTATTCTGCCATCTTACTGACATCACCAAGGATAATTTTTCAAATAATGATTATTTCCTCACAGTGATGGTGTTGGATCCTTCACCTTTTGATTGTGTTAATATCTATAGACATTTATACATCTTTGTTGGTGGTGGGAATGACGCCTATAGGCACATTTGTTTCTGAGCACTCCACAGTCAAAGGATTAAATAGCTCTTTCCCAAAGTCCCTTACATTAAAATTCTGTTCATTGAATTTTTGTGCATCTGTTACTCCTATTATTGTCATTGACTTTTCTTAATGTCTTTTTGTGTGCCTACATCTAGTAACTGACACTTTTAACTTGATACTTAGTAAACTAAGATATTAAATAGCAACTGTTATCACAATTGAGACAACAATACACATGTTCTGAGTGACTATCCAAGGGATTCTCTTTTACGGAAGAATAATCAACTTCAATGTATGGCACTGCAGTGCAAGTTTTAGAAAATCTGAATTTTTTGTTTGTTTGTTTGTTTTTGCTTTCTTCCTGATACTAAATTGTGGGAGAAAAATTAATATTTTCTAAGAAAAAAGATACTTCAGAGAATTTTTAATAGAAATAACATAAATGTTGCATTTCCCAGGGCACTTAGGAGTCTTAACAGTTGTAACTTTGAAGAGCTGAGGAAAAAGAACATGAGAGAACTTGAGAAATATTAACATTTTCAAAGCAGTTTTCCTTCATAAAGTACATTCTTCCTGTCTTAATATATGAAAAATAGATCTAATTAGTCATCTTCCATGCATGTTTGGCTTAGCTAGTCTACAAAGTAGTATTTCTCTGGCTAACATATTTGTTCTAAAAAGTTTCATGGAGGGAAAGTTAAAAGACATTTTCTAACCCTCATCTATATAAAAAAAACCCCACAGATGATTCTTTTAATAATTTTCTCCAAATTAAGTGCATATTATACAATGCACTTTTTCAAGTTCTGGGTAAATGCCAATCATTGTGATGAATTAACAGTTTTTTGATAATTTTAAATGATTCTTTGAGACGATTGTGATGATTATGATTTAATAAATGAAAATACTGATTTTCTAGGGGGAATATGTGCAAAGTAAATGTGACATTAGGTTTAAAATAAGATCTGAAAAGAAAAAAAACCTTCATTTTGGACCCAATCAGAACATTTTAATGCTGGAGCTAATGATCTTTTTTCCTGACAGGTAGAGCAACATCAGTGGGAAGAAAGGAAAAGGATCATCGGTGAGAAACCTGTCCAATCCCATTTCCTGTTTAAGCTACCCACTTCTTCAGAAATAACCAGCATAGTAACTTAAAAATGCCAAGGACATCAAATCCAGGACTATGGAAGCCACAGAATTTAACTTACGCAAGGGCAGAAAAGGCCCCTGTGACCTCCTTGATGTCACAGGGACTGCTGAGAAGAATTGACACCATCAAGGAAAAGAAAAATTCATTCAATTAAGCCAAACTTACTTAAACACCTTGATATTGAACACTGTGATCAGCTAGGAAAACAATGAGAAGCAAGATGTGAAGACTACTCTCAAGACAAACTCAGTCTGATAAAAATGGGATTCTAGGAATTGTACTTAAAAGCCCCCGAGTCATAGAATATACTCATTTTCTTTTATTTTATTTTTACTCATTTTCACTTGATTACACTTCCCAAGCAGCAAGAACCATTGCATAATACGCTTCGTATTTATAAGGTGGTATAATTTACAGAAAGGATTGCGCACAATTTTCAACCATGTGGTTGAAAGATCTCATGGGATGCATGCCAATCAAGCCTCCTCCTGTGAGTGGTAAGTGGACTCAGTGGGAAACAGCTTTATAGAATAGAGATTTGGGTATAAAATGGCAGCAGAGATGCATATACACCACATACTCACCTCTCCTGATTAGATCCTATTAGATCCTTTATATTACACAAACTTGAGATATATTGTATATATTGAATGTACAAGGGACTTGTGAACTGCTATATACTATGGAAATATAATGTATAATTATACTTTATTATTTCTACAATAATCCATTTTTATGTGGGATATGCCAAATATCTTCTTTATCATGTCCTGATGAGAATAAGCAATAAAAAATTAAACATTACACAAGCATCAATTCCTCTAAACATTTTTCAGTACAAGCCTGTATTTATACTTCTGTTATAGCACTTCTCAGGTCATAATGCATTTTAGAGGAATTCTCAGACTTTTCCAAACACAGTGAATTCCTTAGGGAAGAAATTGTGCCTTACTGACCCTGAATATCACTTACATGCAGTTTAGTTCCCAAAGAAAATGAGCAAAGAAATTATTACAAGGAAAATTGAAGAGAACGGAAGTGGGGAAAGGAAGGAAGAAAAGAAGGGAGGCAGAGAGGGGGTGGTTTTTGTAGAGAAGCTGGAAAGAAGGAATAAACAACTTACACTTTCTTTGGCTATGAAACCACACCTTGCAGCGTTGACATCATATTTCTACCACTGATAGGAGATGCAATCTGGGGTGAGTGTGGCGGAAATGGATTAAAGACAATGTGCCGTGGGTAATGTTGCACTCACTGATGTTACATGCTTCATTGCTTGTTTCGTGATTCACTTCCCACACCCGTCCTCAGGGACCAAATTAATGAGAAATTTGATGTCACACTGTTGTGTGATCACCACTGTTTGTTTGGAAGCAATGTTTGCTTTTTTCTCTGGTCAAGCTGATGGGACAGGCTATAGAAAAAGTTTAGTAAGCAGCACCTTGAATAGAATGGGTGTGGATAAACATTGATAGCAAATAAGCATTAACCAGAGTACATGTGGAGAAAATGGGGATGTAGAACCATCATGTGTAAAGGCTAAAAAGCTAGTAATGTTGTATTTTGTAGGGATTGGCAATTTTATTCTTCTGTGAAGGACCAGATAATAAATATGTTAAGTTTTAAAAGTCATACTCTGTTACCCTACTCTGCCATTATAGTGTAGAAGCAGTCATTGACAATACATAAATAAATGAGCATGATTGTGTTCCCATAATATTTTATTTACAGAAACAGGTGGTCAGCCCTGAGGCTATCATAAACAATATCACTTCCGTGTGCTTCTAGAATTATAGTAGCACATCACTGTTAGTTATCTAGGCTTTCTTTGAGTTCTTCATCAGTCTCACTACCAGCTAGGCCAATCTTTTCCAAATACAGGTAGGAATGTGGGGTGCAGGGGGGGGTTGTGTGATGTTGTCATTTACGTTGTTAATCTTCTTCCCTTTGAGTCAACATCTGGACTATGACCACATCTAGCTCTGGAAACTGCAGTGAAGAAGCAAACTGCTTTTATCTGAGATCCTTTCCAATATTGGGAAATAGCCACCATATACTTTTATTTTTAAATACATTTTTAAATTTAGAATGGTTTTATATTTACAAAATTATTGTAAAGATAGTATCAAGACATCCATATATTCCACACTCATTTTTCCCTATTATTAACATCCTGTATTAGCATTTGTCAAAAGTAATGAACCAATATCAATGATATCATTAAGTCCATACATTATTGAGATTTACTCATTTTTTTCCCCAAATGTCCTTTATTTCTTCCAAGGTTCCATACAGGATACCAAATCATGCGTAGTAGTAATATTTTGTTAGATTTTCTTGCCTGTGACAATTTCTCAGACATTCCTTGTTTATGATGACCTTGAAAGTTTTGAGAATTACTGGTCAGGTATTTTGTAGAATGTCCTTCAACTGGGATTTGTGTGAAACTTTTCTGATAATTAGACTGGGGTTTGGGGTTTTAGAAGGAAAAAAATAGAGGTAAAATACAATTCTTATCACATCTCATCAAGGGCACACACTTAACAAAACTTATCATAGTTGATGTTAATATCGATTACCTGTTGATACAGTGTGTCATTATCTCTACTGGAAAATTATTCTTTCCTCCTCCTTTTTCTACCCTATCCTTTTTGGAAGACACCTATTATATGGAGTCAACACTTGAGTGAGGTGTTATGTTCCACTTCTTTAAAGGTGAAGTGTCTATACAAATCTGTTTATTTATTCAATCATTTGTATGAGTATAGACTTAGAGATATTTTGTTCTTTGGGTAATAGTCTATTACTGCTTTATCATGTTGCTCACATTGCTCCAGCTTTGGTTACTGAGAGCTCTTTCAGTTGGTTCCCATGTCCCTTTCATATGCCTCTGTGTGTGTGTGTGTGTGTGTGTGTGTGTGTAAAACGTTCTTACCTTTGGCATCATAAAATATTACAGGCTAATCCTGTACAGCTCTTTCCCTAGTCCTAGAACCTGTCATTTCTCAGAGGAACTCTCATTCTTTCACTGGGTTCTTTTATTAGAACCTAAGTTTGGGGTTTTAGATGTATTCATTGCTACTGGGATATTGTTGCTTCTAGGATATCTTATCTGACACATATCTATAAATGCATCTGTATCTATAGTAATCTAAACACGGGTTCATATTGATGTCTCCAATTCTGACCCATTACCACATGGATCATTGTTTTCATCTCCCATTACTTATCTGTAATATCCCTTTCCCACAATGAAAAAAACTGGCTCCTATGCCTGCCATCCAATATACATGTACAGTGGTTTTAGAATCTTTGACCTGTGCATCTTTGTTGCTTACTTGGGAGGTAACTTAACCTCCCAAGGTTGTGAATATCACCTTTTATCTTCAGTCTAACAGATTTCATTCATTTTCAAAGTTACTCACATCACCACCTTATATACCTATTCCACCAGCCACTTTGGTGGGTTTTTAATACATCTATAATGAGTTGCTCTTTGTATATTCTACATTCTATCCTGGGATTTTTGGACTTTCTAAATGATTTTTTAAAAATATGCAGATATTCAGATTTATTCTTTGTGATATAAAGTTCAATGGATTTTGACAAATGCTAAATATTTTACATTAATTATTACAGTGACATAAACAATAGTTTTGCTGCTCCAAATATGCTCAGTGGATAATTTATACTGCCATCTCCCATTTCCCACCTGCTATATTCCTGGAAACCACTGATCTCGTTATAATCTCTATGATTTTGCCTTTTCTACAATATTATGTAATTGGAATCATATAGTATCTAGCTTTTTCAGACTGGGTTATTTTGCTTAGCAATATGCATTTAAGATTCATCCACATCTTTTCATGGCTTGTTATTGATAGTTCATTTCTTTTTGTCTCTGAATAATATTTTGTTATATGAATGTACCTCAATTTATTTACTGATTCTTCCTTGGCAGGACCTCTTAGTTGCTTCCATTTTTATGATTATAAATAAAAACTGGTGTAAACATTTGTGTGCCAGTTTTTGTGTGGACATAAATTTTGAAATTAGTTGGATAAATACCTAGCAGTGTGATTGCTGAATCACATGGTTAAGACTCCAGTTTTTAAAATCTGCCAAGTTGTCTTCCAAAGTGTCTGTGCCATTTTTCATTCTCCCTGGCAATGGAAGGATGGTTCCTATTGTTTCACATCCTCATCAATAATTGTTATTGCCAAGCTTTTGAATTGTGTCCATTCTAACAGGTGTACACTGACATCTCATTGTTTTAAAAATTTCAGTTCCCTAAGGACAAATGATTTTGACTAGGATTGCTTTGAACCTTAGGGAATGTTAGGAAAAAATGACATGTTGACAGTATTCATTCTTCTAATTCATAAATATCGAGTATCTTTTTCTTCAGCCAAAGCATTTCTTTACTTTTGCTTTGATATTTTTATCAATAGCTTTCCCCATATATATGTCTTACTTAATTATTGTGTTAGGACATTTAACAAATGGTGTTGGGAGAACTGCCTGGTAACTTGTTGAAGACTGAAACTAGACCCACACCTTTCCACCATTAACAAAAATTGACTCTCACTAGATAAAAGATTTAAACTGAAGACATGAAACTATTAAGATTATTGGAGAGAGAGTGCAGGAGAAACATTTGAAGAAATTGGCCTGGGAGAATTCTTTATGAGGAGGATTCCTCACCCCCGGGCAATTGAAGTAGCTCCAAAAATACATTATTGGGATCTGATCAAACTAAAAAGCTTCTGCACAGCCAACAACACAGTAAGTAATTCAAGCAGACAGCCTTCAAAATTGGAAAGGATATTTGCAGATTATGCTTCTGACAAAGGTTCGATAACCAGAATCCACAGAGAACTTCAACTTATTAATAAGAAAAGAACAAGTAATACCATTTCATTGTGGGCAAGAGACTTGAACAGAAGCTTCTCTGAAGAAGATTAGGTGCATGGCCTACAGACACATGAAAAAATGCTCATCATCTTTAATCATCAGAGAAATGCAAATCAAAACTACTTTGAGATATCATCTAACTCTAGTAAGGGTGGATCACATAAAAAAATTCCAAAACTATAGATGTTGGCATGAATATGGACAAAAGGGAACACTTCTGCACTGCTGGTGGGTGTGCAACCTAATACGTCCCTTTTAGAAAGAAGTATGGAAAATATTCAGGGATCTAAAAGTAGACCTGCCGTTTGATCCTGAAATTCCTCTACTAGGTGTATATCCAAAAGACCAATAATCACTTTATAACAAAGATATTTGCACCAGATTGTTCACTGCAGCTCAATACATAATAGCCAAGTCATGGAAGAAGCCCAAGTGCCCACCAACCCATGAATGAATTAATAAATTGTGGTTTATATATACCATGGAATATTATGCAGCCTTAAAAAAGATGGAGACTTTACCTCTTTTATGTTTACATGGATGCAGCTGGAAAATGTTCTTAGTAAAGTGTCTCAAGAATGGAAGAAAAAATGTCCAATGTCCTCAGTACTATTATGAAGCCAATTTACAATGACTCACACTTTCATATGAAGGATAGATCACAATTATGGCCCAGGATGAAGAAGGGAGAATTGGGGGGGAGAGGGGAGGGGGAGTTCATATCAAGGGAGTGTGAATGGTGGGATCACACCTATGGTGAATAATGCAAGGGTACATGTCGGATCTACTAAGTATAGAGTATAAATGTCTTTTTTTTTTACCTTTATACTATATTTTATTTTATTTTTAAATTTTTTAAATTTTTTTGTATTAAATCATAGCAGTGTACATTAATACTATAATGGGGTACAGTGTACTGTTTCTGTATACAATTTGAAATGCTTTCATCCATCTGGTTAACATAGCCTTCATGTCTTTTTCTTAGTTATTCTGTTAAGACATTTATATTCTACAATTAGAGAGATTCACATGTACCCTTATAGGATGAACCATAGGCGTGATCCCATCAATCATCCTCTCTCTACCCACACTCTCTCCTCCCCTCCCTTTCACCTCTTCCCATATTCCTGGGTTAAAATTGGGTTATAGCTTTCAAAAGCTACAAATTAGTTTCATAGTAGGGCTGAGTACATTGGATACTTTTTCTTCCATTCTTGAGATACTTTGCTAAGAAGAATATTTTCCAGCTCCATCCATGTAAACATGAAGGTGGTAAAATCTCCATCTTTATGAATGGGTGCATAGTATTCCATGGTGTGCATATGGCACAATTTATTGATCCATTTGTGGATTGATGGGCTTTTGGGCTTCTTCCATGACCTAGTAATTATGAATTGGACTTCAGTGAACATTCTGATACAAATATCTTTATTGTAGTATGATTTTTGGTCTTCTGGATATATACCTAATAGAGGAATTATAGGATCAAATGGCAGGTCTATTTTTAGTTCTTTAAGTGTTCTCCAGATGTCTTTCCAAAAGGAAT
>CAUYTI010086607.1:0-49165 GCA_963575145.1 Galago senegalensis | reverse complement strand
AGGCGCCCGCCACAATGCCCGGCTATTTTTTTTGGTTGCATCCGTCATTGTTGTTTGGCGGGTCCAGGCTGGGGATTCGAACCCGCCACCTTAGGTGTACGTGGCTGGCGCCTTAGCTGGTTGAGCTATAGGCGCCGAGCCTCCAATTGACAATTTTTTTTAGAGTTTATATGAGCTTCTCATTTGGCACAAGTGTAATTTGTACCAAATGAGTACCAATAACTCAAACATCAACAATGTATTTTTTCTGGGTAATTCTGATATTAAAAAAATTATAAAGTTTTAATTTGTGCATATATTTTCTCCTCCTTTTTCTGATCCTTTACACTTAACAGTAACCTATTTTTTTCTCATTTCTTACTCTTCTTCCCAGAGATTTTCCATTTGTGGAACAGTGTTTTGTGAATGAGTATGACCGTTTTAATAGAGTGTCTCTTTTCTCTGCTTGGGCTCATCTTCTTAGATCTCATCATTTTTCTAAAGCATTACTTTCCTCCTATTAAAATCCATACTCTCAGTGAATGATTAGCACATAAACTACAAGTTATGAATCATGGGAGTGTCTTTGTAGTTCACTACTCAAATGAAATTAATTTTCAATGAAGACCCATATTTCTAATTATCTGATAAGGCTAATTGGACTAATTATCATTTCTATTTTCTAGGGGCAGGAAATTACAGTCAGCTGCTGGATTCTTAGTTTTTGTGGAATCACTGCTACGTTTTTGGAGGTCTCCAAGTTGCTAATTGTTGTTGGCAAACTGTTCCAAATTATGGTGGAGGTTGGATTTTTTAATGTTTAGTTTTAACAGATTTAGGGAAGTATTATTGACACACCACAGACTACATTTATTTCAACCGTACAATTTGATATATTTCGACATTTATCTGCAAAAATATCAGCATGATCAGGATAAAGAACATGTCCATCACCCGCAAAAGTTTCCTCATGCCCCTTGGGAATCCCTCTTTCATCCCTCCCCACCCTTCTCCCATCCCCAGGTAACCACCGTCCTTTCTGTTACTGTATATTTGTTAGCAATTCCAAGAATATTACATAAATGGAATCATCCAGTAAGTATTCTTTATTGTCTGGTTTCCTTCTTTCATCACAACTATTTTGAGATTCAGCCATATTGTGGCAGGTAAAAATAATCTTATTTTATTGTGTATTGACTTTGCACTGTATAGATATTCCACAATTTGTTTATTCCTTCATCTACTGATGGACCCTGTAATTGTTTCAATTTTGATGCCATTATAAATAAAGCCATAATAACCACTTACGCAAAAATCTTTAGATGGATACATAGTTTCATTCCTTTTTAGTAAATACCTAGGAGTAGAATCTATATGACAGGTATCTGTTTAACTTATAATTGCCAAACTGTTTTCCTAAGTGCTTGTGTCATTTCACACCTCTACCAGTAGCACATTAGAGTTACAGTTCCTGCACATGCTCACTGACACTCAATGTTATCATTTTTAAAATAAGTATTTTAGCTATTCTTATAAATGTAAAATGTAATGTTACTGTGTTTTGGCATTAGTTTGTATTTCTGAAATGACTGATGGAAATGAACACCTTTGTGTGTGCTTATTTGCCCTTGATATATCTTCTTTAGTCTGGTGTCTGTATAAATTTGTGCCTCTTTTTCATTGGATTGTTTAATCTCTGTCAATTACTCTTGAGAGTTATTTACCTATTCTAGGCACAAGCCTTTGTCCAATGTGTGATTTGCACATAATTTCTCCCAATTTTTAGCTTGCCTTTCTGTGTATTAATGGAGCAATTCACAGAACATAATTTAATCAGCTGGTGCTTTTGCAGATCGTGATTTTGGTGTCATATGTAAGAAATGTGATCTTGTTTAACTCAAGATCACAATAGTTTTCATGTAGAAGTTTTACAGTTTTGGCTTTTACATTTAAGTGTGATGTATTTTTGAGCTGATAATTTGTATGATGGTACGTGTGTGTGTGTGTGTGTGTGTGTGTGTGTGTGTAACCCAAAGTATAGATTGGATTCAAATTTTGGGTACATGGGTATCCATTTGTGCCAATACTATCTATTGTATTAAATAGTTCCTTTCTCCACTACATTGCCTTTGTACCTTTGTCATAAATCAATTTTAAAAATATGTATGAGCATATTTCTGGGAACTCCATTTTCTTCCATTGATATATGTATATACATGATCACTCTGTCTATCTGTCATCTGTCTTTATATCAAAGCCACTCAATGTTGATAACTGGGGTTTATATAAGTCTTAAAATCAGACATTGTCAGAGAATACACCTTGTATTATTGAAATACTTATAAATTTATTGAGATTTGTTTTATGGTCCAACATATCATTTATCTGGACAAATGTCCACTGTGCAATTGAAAAAATATATTGAGAATCGTAACAACCTCAAATAACAGCAATTTTACTTATTCCTTTCCCACATATATGGTTTTCTTTTCTTTCCTTATTTGACTGGTTAGAACTTTCAATTCTATGTTGAATAGCAATGGTGAGAGTGGTGATCCTTGCTTTGCTCCTATATTCAGGGGGAAGGTATTTAGTCTTTCACCTTTATGCATGATATTAGCTGTAGTGATGTATATGTGGGTGGGTGGGTGCATGCTTTCTTTGATTTATATAACATAGTTTTATTGCATATATGGTTCTGGGTGGATAACTTTCTGCTAACAAATGAAGGCAGGATGCTGATTCTTTCTAGCCTCAGTGGTTTTCTGGTAATAATCTGACGTCACTCTAATTCTTTTTCTCTTATAGATAATCCATCATTTCTCTCTGGCTACTTTCAAGATTTTTTCATTGCTGTTGCTTTTAAAAAATTGAACTACAATGTCTCTCAACATGATTTTTTTGATATATTGTATTTTCAATTTGTTCAGTTTCTTGAATTTGTAGGTTTGCAGTTTATTGTGTGATGTGCGGCTAACATACTGAAGTCTTTATCTAAAAGGGTTCTTTATTGCTAAGCAGTCTTTTCCTGGTGCTTTTGCTAGAGATAGAAAGCTTTTATTGGAACGTGATTGGCATTTCCAGTTCAAATGGCTTTTCTAGTACCCATCTGAGATATATGAGGCAAAAAACAAAAGCCAGGGAACTCATTACCATGTTGTTTCTCAACTCTAAAGTCCCCAGCTGGTCTGCTTTCTTCTTTCCCCATTTCAGAGTATTCTTATATTTGTTTTTTATATATTGCTCAGGGATTTTAGATGTGAGACTGTGGACAATACATCCACATCTTTATGAAAGAAGTGGAAATCCTACATCATTTATATTTAATGCTATGATTTGTCATAGTTTGATTTAAGTCACTTATTTTACTATTTGTTATTTTCTTTCTTTTTTGTTTTTGTTTTGGAGATAGAGTCTCACTTTGTCATGCTTGGTAGAGCGCCTTGATGTCATAGCTCACAGCAACCTCAAACTCTTGAGCTCAAGTGATCTTCTTTCTTCAACCTCCCAAGTAGCTGAGACTACAGGTGCCTGCCACAACATATCACATTTTCCTATTGTTCTTAAAGACAGGGTCTCTCTTTCTTTCTTTTTTTTTTTTTTTGAGGCAGAGTCTCACTTTGTCACCCTTGGTAGAGTGCTAGAGCAGCATAGTTCACAGCAACTTCAAATTCTTGGGTTGAAGCCCATCTTCTTGCCTCAGTATTCCATTTTTAGTAGAAACGGGGTTTTGCTCTTGCTCAGGGTGATCTCAAACTCCTGAGGTCAGGCAATCCACTCACCCTGGCCTCCCAGAGCGCCAGGATTACAAGCTCTCTTGGCTATTTTTTTTTATCTCATTTGTTTCTGTATTTCTTCTTCTTCTGTTTCTGACTTTCTTTGTAACATTTACATGAGTCATATTTTAATTTTATCTCTTTCATTTGTTTTTCAATGATAACTTTCTTTTTTTAATGGTAACTTCTTTTTTTTTTTTAAGACAGAATCTCACTCTGTCACCCTAGGTAGGGTGCCATGGTGTCATAGCTCACAGCAATCTCAAATGCTTGGTTTTACAGATCCTCCTGTGTCAGCCTCCCAAGTAGCTGGGATCACAGGCACACACCACAGCACCCAAACACTTTTTCTCCTTTTAGTAGAGATGTGGCCTCGCTTTGCTCCAACTGCTTTCCAACTCCTGAGCTCAGGCAATCCACCAACCAGCCTTGGCCTACCAGAGGGCTAGGATTACAGGCGTCAATCACTACATCCTTGCACCCAGGCTTTTTTTTTTCTTTTCTTTTCTTTTTTTTTTTTTTTTTTTTTTTTGAGACAGAGTCTCACCATGTCACCCTCAACCTCAGTAGACTGCCGCTCTGTCACAGATCACAGCAACCTCAAACTCCTAGGCTCAAGAGATCCTCTTGCCTCACCCTCCCAAGTAGCTGGGACCAGAGGCGCCTACCACAACTCCTGGCTATTTTCTGTTGCAGTTGTCATTGTTGTTAAGCTGGCCTGCGCCAGGTTTGAACCCACCAGCCTCAGTGAATGTGGCCGGTGCTGTAATTTCTGTGCTATGAGCACCTAGCCTGCACTCAGCCTTTCAATGGTTGCCTTAAAATAGATAGTACATATCTTGAATTTTCTATCACAGTCTAACTTCAAGTAATATTATATAATTAAATTTCATGTAAAGAAAATTATAATAACATACTTATTTTCCCCATACTTACCAATGAAAATTGATGCCATAAAATTTATATTTACAAGAGTATAAATCCCATACTACAATATTATTATATCATTATATCTATTTAGGCAATCATTTTTCTATTTAAAAGATTTGAAATGTAGGTATGTATATAATTTTCTGGTACTCTTCTTTCCTTTGAGAATATCTATATTTCTGTCTTGTATTATGCTTCCTCTGCCTGAAAGACTTCTCTCTTTTTGCAGTTTTGGCTGGGGCCAGGCTTGAACCTGCCACGCCTGGTATTTGGGGCTGGCACCCTACTCCTTGAGCCATAGGTGCTGCCCAGAAAGACTTCTTTTATTATTTCCTGTAGTTATACTACAGGTCTCTGCTCTTGATTCATTTACTGTGTGCTTGAAAATATATATTTTTTTAATTTCCCCTTAGTTATGTAATATATCTCGCTTTGACACAGAACTTTGGGTTATTTTTTTTCTTTCCATTATGAAAAAAAAAAAAGAAAATATTGCTCCAGTATCTTCTCATTTGCTTTGTTTTTAATAAGAAGTCTGACCTCATCTTGATATTCATTCTTCGGTATTTAATGTGCTGCTTTTTTCTTTCTTTTTTCTTTTTTTTTTTTTTTGAAGTTTTTGGCCGGGGCTGGGTTTGAACCTGCCACCTCCGGCTTATGGGGCCGGCGCCCTACTCCTTTGAGCCATAGGCACTGCCCTGCTGCTTTTTTCTATAGCTGCTTCAAGATTTTTCCCTTTAGCACTAGTTTTGAGAAATTTTATTATGTTTGTGATGAATTTTTTTCATGTTTCTTGTGCTTGAGGTTAGTGGATTTTCTTATATTTCTGAATATATAATTTTCAAGGTACCAGGAAAATTTCCACGATACTGTATATTTAATGATTAAATATACTGCCTATCCCTCTCTTCATGACTTTTCAGGAAATCCAATTTCATGTAATTTTGAACACTTAAATTTGTCTCACAGTTTACTTAAGTTTTGTTCATTTATAAATTCCTTTTTCTCTTGTATTTCATTTTGAAGTTTCTATTGTTGTTTCCTTAAGTCAATGGTATAATTAATTCATCATATATATATATATATCAATTCATTATATTGTACATCTTAAACATATACAATTATTGTCAGTCATAGTTCAGTAATGTTGAAAAGAAAATCAGAAAGAACTACCTCTCCCTGGGCCTCCCTGGCTGCAAGAGAGGCAGGGCCAATGACTAAGTTAGCTGTCTAGTCTCTTCAGTAGAGAAATTAAAGGGGAAAAGTCTTGAAAAAGGTTTTGGGTAGCCAATCCATAATATCTGACTCTGTGTGACTAGTTAGAACAAATTCAAAGAACTTTGAATGAAGTGAAACATCTAATGAAAGACGATTTTTTTTTCATAATTGTTGGTAAGTTTAGCTGATAGCACCATGCCAATTAGCTCTTATGACACCTGGAAAAACATTTTGAGGAAAATAAGTGCCTTTGAGAAAATTACAAAGTAGCAAAATCTTTTGAATGTACTTTGCAATCTTGATCAGGAAAAGATTGTCATATGATTTTGCTGCCCTTGAGAAGGAGAAATGTGAGAAAATCTCTATCCCAGAGCAATTTCTCTAAGGCTTTATACCAAGGTAATTGGGACCATAATAAAGTGGGTATTTTTGTTTCTCTGCTAAACAAAGGTGCAGATCAAGTCCTGTAATATCACTCTTTCAAAGAACAAAGGATAGTTCACTTGAAATTGAAGGTCATTTAAGACTATTAGAGTGTGATTTTGTGAATTTAATTCACACTTTTACAATATGGATACCTTTGGAAGAAAGACCTAGAATAAATATTATTCATTACTCTAAAGATGACATAAAAATGAACTGAAAGAACAGTTTTCTGAACCCACTATGTATTCAACTTTTTCCCAGAAAAAAATTGTTTCTTTTCTGCTTTTTCTTTCCCCCTGCTGACTATGTTGTGATGTAATACGCTGGGCCTGTCTTTCATTATGTTATGTGATGTCCTCCAGTAGGAGGTCTCTGTTACTGAGTTGTACTTCTCCTTGGATAGGTCAAACCTGTGACTTTTTAGGCAGTCATGACTTCAAGAGCAAATGGACCTATGTGCCCAAAGCACATGTGTATGCCTTCCCTACACACAGAGATACATATTTGGAAACTCAAAGGAAATGAGTTATACAAAACATTTGACAAAGTCATGAATTGTCCTTTCGAACATCTTTGATGCACTCTAATGTGTCACACTTTTTGAAACCAAACCATATAATAGATCGTGATGAGGGAACAGATCTTCCTAATAGTAAAATTCTAATCAGTAAATGGTGAATGAAGGATAGAGATAGAAAATATCCATTAAGCAAACCCCAGAAAATTATCATTGGCTGCTAAAATTGATAGGAGAAAATATAACAAGAAACAGTATATTTATCCAAGTCCAAAGTAGCTCTACAAAATCATTTTGTCTTATCATTTTGGCTTAAGAATCATACTTTTCTGATCTTTAGAATTATTAAGAACCGAAAAGTTTATGTATTCCTATGTGTATGTGTCCATAATCTCTTTTCCTCTGGCCCATAAAAATTAAATTACCATCTGTGTTTGGGACTGATTTAAATATTTTCTTGACTGAAGGCCAAAGCATCATCAGAAAGGATCCTTGAAGTACTTTCCAACTCTGCATTTTTTTTTCCTTCAAGGCATTTTGGCAAAGCATCACCTTGCCCTTACACAATGGCGGTAACTATTGCTGTCACTTATCATTGATTAGTAGACTGTCTTTCACAATCTTGTTTATCAATTACATTGTACTGATAGTATTAGAAAATTAAGGATAAGAGAATGACATTCAATTGACTAGACAGTGAGTTACAGAGGTTAAAGTACTATATTTCTGGGAGAATGTGAATTAAAGATTAGCGAAGACAATGAGATAGTACACAAAGAAAATCATCCATTTGCTCTTGAAGAAAGGAGATAATAACACAAAATTTAAAAAAATACCACCATTGCTGTCTAAATGAAATTTCCTCATTTTTTCTAGGAAGATCATGTCTATGTCTCAGTCAAATCTGTGTCCTATTGTATATCAAGGTTAAAATAAATTTGAATGGGTATTTTTTGTGGTACTTAACCTTGTACAAATAGCTTTCTCTCACATATATGATGTATATCTCACAAAATTCTCTGAGATAAGTATGAGAAATATTCTCACATTATAGATAAGATGGTTGAATTTCAGCAATGGTTGATACTTTGTCCAAGTTAGCGGGTCTAGCACATAGCAAACTGAGTTCTCAATATCACACTTCCTGCTCCAAGGACCGTGCTCTTCCCACATAGCTTAACTGCTTGGAATCCTTCCAGAGGAATAAGCTGCCAGTGATTATTGGCTGGTTAAGATTTTGATCTAGATTCTCTGTTTAAATTTATTGACTTTCAATGATTGAAAAAGGGATCCTTTCAATGATAGAGAATTCCTACTACGACCTAAGAAAGTACAACATTGATGGTGCTCCAATATTAATTAAGAATCAGTTGGAGTGATGTCTTGCCAAAAGCCTCTTCCCTTATCATGAAGGCTTCAGGAAGAATGACCATCTCTGTTTTCTTTCATTCATTCCTCTCATCTTCCTTCTTTGCCCTAATTCTAAATGTTGTTCCCATCCTGGAAAATCAAGGAGGGGGGGTGTGCTGACAAATGTGTTATTCTTCCTCCAAGCTCCTCATTACTTCATGAAACTTTCAATTTGTATGTTATATGTTTCAATTGATATATTGTTTATATGTTGAGTATGTCCTACTGTATGATCCTCAGAGAAATTCCTTTTCTAATATTTTCCAGGAAAGATGGGATACTATTCAGACCATTCAATAGATTATTTTCATGAAGCTGCCACATCTTCAAAGGATTACTAAAATGTGCTACATCCCTGAAAGATAAGAGAGAATGATACAAAACAGTGACAAAAGGGAACACACAAATGTCTTTTCAGAGGCTTTCACCCATCAGTCAATGCCCACCTCCAGATTCAGTTCTGCTCACAGCATTAAAATGTGTAACTATCCTATACAGCATATTGTTGGTGAAAACATTCTCAGAGGTCTCTGGCATTTTAAAAAAAATTTTAGTATGGAATTTCTATACCTTCTTCCTTTGAGGAAAATGCTGAGGTCAGATTATTTCTTTTAAATCAGTGCAGTGATGTTAAATGGAGTATTACTCATACAAAACCCTTGCTGTAACTACTGACAATCCCATCTTCTCACTGATTTGCCCTGAGGATTCTTGGAATTTCCCTAAGCCATTCTCTATTCTTAGGGAACTTGTAACAAACTGTTTATAATCTGTGTTTAGGAGGAACTAGGAAATCAAGCAGAATGCTTAAGCATGGGATATATCTGAATATTGTGTGACTAGAGCAGCAAATATGATGCCAGCAAGGAGAAATTTCTAATTTTTCAGTGATTCAAACTTGCTAGCTCATTTTTCATTTTTTCTATACACTTAGGTCCCAATTTTTTTTTTTTTTTTTTTGCTGGGGCCAGGTTTGAACCGGCCACCTCCGGTATATGAGGCCGGCACCCTACTCCTTTGAGCCACAGCTGCCCTTAGGTCCCAATTTTGCTTTCTTTTATTTAATATACATATATATTCATTTTGGAATTAAAGTCCCTCATTTCTCACCTTCTGCCTTGTTCTTTTCACTACCGTTCATTCTCAGGGGCCACATAGAAAGTAAGTGAAACTAAGCTATTTTAAGTGCCTTTTTCAAAACCATTACAATTTCCTTTGGAATTAACCTAGTAAGGCTTGGTTAGTAAATTAGATATCCTGGCTGCATCTGTTGAATCTCATTGCAATTTGAGGACAACTCATCATTTTCAGATAGAAAATTACCCAAGCTGAGGGAACATTTTTTAAAAATGCCAAAACGTTTTATAAGCTTTTCTTTTTCACTGATTTACTTGAATGAAGTCAATAGCTTAAAACAGGACAGTTTGGGGCGGCACCTGTGGCTCAAAGTAGTAGGGTGCTGGCCCCATATACCAGAAATGGCAGGTTCAAACCCGGCCCTGGCCAAAATAAAACTAAAAAAAAAAACAGTTTATATAAACAGATTGGCACAGGCTTTCCTAGGACTAGGTTTTTGTCTTACCAAGTACTCCGTAGACCTCAAGTTTGGTTAATTTATTAATGAATGAAAATTCCATTAGCTGCAATTGGTGCCATCAGCAGGAAAACCATAACTCCAGAATAGCCTTATTTATTTATTTTTTGTTAATTGCTATTTTTCCATAACACTCCATGTTGTAGTGTAAGAAATGGGCATTTGGTAATTGTTTATTTTACTGAGGATGCACTTTCATTTTCAAAACTATTTTCAGTATTTTTATGTTACTCAATTACTTTTAGTTTTCACTTCAAAAATACTTAACACCTCACCAAAGAAAATAGACAGATAGCAAGTAGGCATATAAAGAGATTTCAACATTATACTTTAATGGGGACCGGGAAACTAAAACTATAAGATGCTACTACACATATATTAGAGTGGCTAAAACACAAGACATTGGTAACAACAAAAGCTGGTGAAAACATGGAAGAGTAAGCTTCATTCACTGCTGGTGGGTCACTTCGGAAAATAGTTTGGCAGTTTCTCACAAAGCTAAACATAGTAAATTATACTACACAAAACATCCAGCAATCATGCACCTTGGTATCTGCTTACAAGAGTTGAAAACACATGTCCATGCAACAACCTGAACACAGATGTTTATAACACTTTGGGCGAAAAGATAAATGGTGTTACACCAAGACAATGGAATATTATTCAGTGATTTAAAAGAAATGTACTATTAAGCCATGAAAAGACATGGAAGAAAATTAAGTGTATATTACCAAGCAAAAGAAACCAATTTGAAAAAAGTATATACTGTAAAATTTCAACTATGTGACATTCGGAAAAGTCAAAACTATGAAGACAGTAAAAGATCGGTGGCTGCCAGAGATTAGGGTGGAAACATAGGGGATTTTCAGGTAGTGAAACTATTCTGTACTATAATGTAGATTATGCATTTGTCAACACCCATGGCATGTACAACACGAAAAGTGAACCCTAAGGTAAATTATGGACTTTAGGTAATAATGATGAAGCAGTGTTGGTGTGGGATGTTGATAGTGGAAGAGGCTGTGCATTGCTAGGAGGGAGTATATGGAAACTCTCCACTCTGTCCAATTTTGCTTTATCCCAAAATTTCATTGAAAAATAAAATATTATATACAAACACATAAATTACATAAGATGGACATTGTATCTGCTCTTATTTTATAAAGCATGTGCTCCATTGTTTCCTTATGACATTGATCACTTTAAGTTTTAAAAGTATTCTTAGCAAACGCCCATATTAAAATTTTATCCCAAAGATATCTATATTTTTTGCTTTCATGTCAAGTTGATAGGTCAGAAATTGTGGACGTAATGCACACATATATACACACACATTCACACACACCCACAAGCTTTGTGGGACATAAGTTTTCTAGGCAAAATGAAGTTAAACAAGTAATTGTTTGAATTTGTTAAGTCATTTATACATGCTCATTTGCTTCATTACTTTCTGAGGAAAGATACAGTATGTGGTATTTCTAAATAGATTTGAGTGATTAGCCCCACTTGTCAAGAAAGTTCTTACATGCTAAGTGGCCAAAAAGTATTTTCTAAAAACCACATAAAAATAGAAACAAACTCTCCTAGAATTTGATGGCTGCACCACTCACAGAAACTGCACTTAGAAGGTTACCAATTCTGCTCACATTGTTAAATGTAATAGCCATTACTCAGGGCCTTTCTTCTCATGGCATTTGACACTGTTGATTGTCTCCTCCTTGAAACACTTTATTTGGCAACCAGGTCTCCTCACAGTCTTATTTTTCCTACGACCTCATTTGCTGCTGTTTCAGTCAACTTGGTTGGAACTTCTTTCTCTTTAAATGTTGAAATGGCTTGGAGCTCAGATCTCAGGTCTGGTCTTTTCTTTCAGCCTATGTTTACTTTCTAAGTAATCTCACCCTCAGGTTACTAACTTTTTAAATGCCTGTCTGTATCTCAGGACTCTACAGGCTGCATATGATTTCAGAGTCAAGAATGGAATGGGTGCTAGGAGTTAAGGAATCTGAAGCTTTATATGACAAAATCATGTGTTGCATATTCCATTAAAAAAGACCTTGTACATTGTATTTCTTTGCTATTACATACCATCTGTGATAGTTAATTTTACGTGTCAACTTGGAAGTTGTTTTTGGATGAGATTAACATTTAAATAGATGAACTTTCAGTTAGCAGATTGCCATCCAATTAGTTGAAGGCCTGAATAGAGAAAAAACATCAGCGTCCTGCAGCAAATATACTCCAGCAGATTGCCTTCAGACGCCGTCTGCACCACTGGCTCTCCTGCGTCTCAAAGTTGCAGCCCTCACTGCAGATTTGGGCTTGGAGGTCTCCATATTTACACAGCCAATTCCTTATCAGAAATATCTTCGGTTCTGTTTCTTTGTAGAATTCTGACTAATACACCATCCAAAGATTTAAAGCTAAACAAATACAAAAGAAAGTGACAATTCTGTTTGATATTATCTACTTAATTCTCAAAGCTGTGCTGATGTGCTTTGGTAATAAGCAGTCTTCTAGGCAGCTGTGAGACCCCAGGCACATAGCAAGAACAAAACACGAGCTCTTTTCTTTCACTGAACACAGGCCCCGCTTAGGAGTAAAAAAATGTGTGCTGTATCCTGGGAGGAAAAAAAATAGACACAAAACACCCATAATGAAGGTTCTTATTCTGAAGAACAAAACGCTTTTGAGTGTTGTGAAGTGTGGGTGGAGAGAGAATAGTTTCAATACATTTTGAAAATTCTCAATTTAATGAGGAGTCTATTATTGCCTTGGAATTGCCATCTTTCGGCCTTGACTGACAAGAAGTGTGGAAACAGGAACATGCAGGTTTATGTAGAAAGAATAAAACAAACTTAGCTATTGCTTCTAAGAGAGTTTTATGCTTTTAGTATGTAATATTCACTCACAGGCAAATGAAAAGTATCAAATATCTTTGTATAACTATAATATCAATAGCAAACAATAACACATAACAACTATTAAACTCCTATTAATTGATAAGCTCTTTGTTAAACACTAATACCCATTATTTCACTTGGAACTTACACCATGTTGAGACAATTACCACTATTTCTCCCATGTTACAAATAGTCACAGGTAGAAAAGTTATTAATGATCATCTGTTAATTCCGCTGATATTTCAGATAATGAAATAGGTTGAAAGTGGTTTGGCGAGTTTCCCAAGGATATATTGCCAGTTAATAATAAATCTGAAATGAAAATGTCAGCTTTAGTAACTGACTATTATTACTGTTTAGGTGATTCACTTAAAATCATTACTATGCCATGTATTTTGCATTATAATAGCCTTTCTTATTGAGAATTTCTTAAAAGAATTAAGACATCCCTATGACATCCATTATATATAATGAATAAAATTATCTCCTTGTATCTAGCATGGTAGTAGCTATGTATCATTCTCAGAAGAATTGAGAAAATAGTCACTGAAATAATTTTTCTGTAGCATTTAATTCTCTTAAGGTGATGGCTTTGAGACCTTGATAAAGATGAGCAACACCTGAGAGTCTTGCTAGAAACAGGGATTCTATTCCCCACTCCTGAGATTCTGATTTATTAGCATAAGACCTAGAAATCTGCATTTTTTAAATTGTCTTAGATCATTATAATGCCTGTGGTTTTTTTGTTTTGTTTTAGTTTAGTTGAGTTTTATTTAAACAATAAAAATTTGTTTTTTTCACAATTCTGGAAACTAGAGATCCAAGATGAAGGTGTTGGTACATTTGTCTTGTCTTGAGTCCTCTCTCCTTGGCTTGCATATTAGCCCCCTCCTCTCCGTGTTCTCTTGCAGTCTTTCCTCTGTGTGTATATGTGTGGTGTCTCTGTGTCCAAATTTTCTCTTCTTATAAGGATACCACTTGGATTGTGTTAGGGACTAACCTAAGAACCTCATTTTAACTTAATTGACTCTCTCAAGGCTCTGTCTCTAAATACAGATAAATTATGAGATACAGGGAGTTAGGGATTCAACATGAATTTTTGGGATGCACAATTCAGCCCTTAATACCTGTCTAACTTTTGTTTTTCTCGTATATCTCTCTTTTAATATCACTCCCACAGGGACACCCTTCTGAGCCCAAGACTAGGCTAGATCTTCTTGTTAGTCCTTTTTATACCCACACATTTTATTCATAGTCTTTATCATAATAGTAATAAGAGCCATTGTGATTTGTTTCTCTCCCTTACCAATCCCATCCCCCATCCACATTACCGCAAACTTTGTGAGGGCAGTGACCAAGTCTGTCTGTTCGCCAGTTAATCTTAGCACCTAACCCATTGTCTGCACACAGTAGGCACTCAAGCATGTGAAATATTGAATGAATGAATGAATGAAGACAAATAGAAGGCAAGAACACTCTAGGCCCTTCTTATTTCACCTTAGTCAATTATCTTTTGTTGAATTCAAAAGACTTGGGTATTCTGGGAGGAAAACATTCCATTCCCAATGCCTAGGCAGGGGAAGCCAGTGTTTGCCAAAGGTCCATGTTGTCACTGTTGCAGCTTTATAATGAATATCAGTCACTCTTCTCCAAGGATGATGTCATCTCCCTAGAATCAACATAAAACCCATGACAAAGGAAACTAACATTCATTGCCCAACTACCTTGTGCCAAGCAATTTTTATCTTATTTGATTCTCATGTCAGCTTTGTAAAGAAAATATAATCTCTGTCTTTACGAATGATGTAACTGAGGCTCAGAGTTTAAAGCCTTACCAAAATCATTTTTTAAAAGTTAGAGCTAAGTTAGGTCAGTGTAATGTAATTTTTTGTACCCTGAATATATCCCAAACAATAAAAAAAGGAAAGAAAAATTTTAAATTTTAAAAAGTTAGAGCAGAAAATTGGACCCAGGTCTGAGTGGTTTTAAGCCCCATGCTGTGTTTCTTACATACCAAGCTTTGGTGGTGGAGTGTGCCATAACAAACCATTCTGAGTCCTGAAAGCCCCTGGGAGGCTGCCTGCCTGCTGGTCACTCAGAGATTGAAGGCACAGATAGGGAAATACCTACCAATAAAGAAAGAGAGGGAAGAATGTGAATAAAGACATGGAACCTAATATACTTCCATTTGTTTCACAAACTTTCATTGAATATTTATGTTGAGCACAGGAGCTAGATGCAAAATCTGACTCTGTCATTAAAAAAAACCTCTTCATTTTGAAATATTTCTATATTTACAGAATCGCTATGAAAATAGTTCAAAAAGTTCCCATGTACCTTTCATCCAGTTTTCACTAATGTTAACACCTTAGAAGCCTGTGATACATTGCTCAAAAAACTACTAAATTAACATTGGTACAGCACTATTAATTAAACTACATATGTCACTATTGTTTCAGTAATTCTAAGTGAACATTAACAAATTATTTCCTGGAAGGCTTGCAATTGTAGAAAACTTTGCTTCAGATAAACTCTTGTCAGATTTGAAGGAAAAGACCTTTGCTTCTTAATTGAACAAATGTCAATTTGTAGTTTTAGTTTGGGGAAAGATACATAGGTTTAATTGAATTGAATTGAATTTTTTATTAGATCATAACTGTGTATATTACTGCATTTATGGGGTACAATGTGCTGATTTTATGTACAATTTGGAATGTTTACATCAAACTGGTTAACATATCATTCACCTCATTTATTTAATTGTGTTTAGACATATATATATATATTACTATTAATATATTTGACATGTACGTTTGCAATATGCACAGTAGGTGAGGTCCCACTGAGCCCAGAAAGAAGGATAGCAGAAGAGGGTGAGGGGAGGGGAGAGAGGAATGGGTGGAGGGAGTGTAGGTTTAATTTTAATATGTGCATATACTATGAAGATATAATTTGTTGAATTGTAAAATCAATGATATATAACATAATTGATTTAAACAATATTTTTATAAATTATAATAAAGCTTATAACCTAGAGTTTCTATTTTATCCCTCTTGAGCAAATGTTCCCAAATGATGTGATTACAAAATTAATAACAACAAAAATATCTGATATGCTAAGAACACAGCATATTTCAGTTATTATTCTATATGTTTTCTATCTTCATTTATCTAATCCTCAGAACACCTATCTGTGCAAGTTAACATTAATGTAAAAATAATTAGATATTCACGAAGAAATGGCAACTGATGGGTAGAAGCAACATGAATATTTTGCTCAATGTTCAGCAAATTATGATATAGGTTAGTACTGAAATTTGTTTAAACAAAGAATGAGAGAATAGGAAGGCACTTAGGCAACATCTTCACCTCTCTATTTTATAGGTCAGTGCATTGAGGCCAAATGGTGACAACTGAACCACAAACGGTCATGTAAACTATTTTCTGAAATGCCTGGCTCAATTCTGGTACACTGTCATAATGCTTACATAATTTATAGCTTCTCTCATTTCTTTCATAAAAATCAAAGATGACAAAAGAAATGGACCAATGAAATAGAAAGGAGAGCTTAGAACTAGACCTGTAATGTTAAACAGGGTTTGAGACATGATCTGTGAAGAAAGAACCAATTTAATAATCAGCAATTCTTAAAACTGGTTTACATAATTATTAGATTTGTCTGATACCCTATTAGGAGTTTTGTAAGATCAAAAACATTCTAAATGAATTTATAAACAAACAATTAAATTATCTCAGCACATAAAAAAATAATTCAACATGACCAAGTGGGCTTCATCCCAGAGCTGGAAGGATGGTTCAACATGCATGAATTTACAAATGTAATTCACCACATAAATAGATACAAGAACAAAGACCACATGATCCTTTGAATTGATGCACAAAAGGTTATTTGACAAAATTCAGCACCCTTTCATGATCAGAATGCTCAACAAAATCCCTCAAAATTGTAAAGGCTATGTGCAACAAAACTACAGCCAAAACCATATTAAAGGGGGGAAAATTGAAAACATTTTCACTTAGACACAGCCAAGATTGCCAACTTTTATTGAACATTCTCATAGTAATGAAATTCTCACCACAGCAATCAGACAAGAGAAAGATATCAAGGGGGTCCAAATGGGGAAAGAAGAGATCAAATTATCACTCTTCACTGACTATATGATCTTAGATATAGAAAACCCTAAAGTTTCAACTAAGAGAATCCTGGCATTGATAAATAAATTCAACAAAATCTCAGGTTACAAAAAGCAATGTACACAAATCAGTAGCTTTCATATACACTAACAACAGTCAAGCTGAAAATAAAAGATGCAATATCTTTCCTACTAGCAATAAAGAAAATAAAATGCCCAGGAATATACTTAACAAAGGAGATGAAATATCTCTATAGGGAGAATTATAAAACACTGATGAGAGAAATTGCAGATGATGAATATAGATGGAAAAATATATGATGTTCATGGATTGGCAGAATCAATATTATTGAAATGACTATACTTTCCAAAGTGATTTTCAGATTCAATTCAATTCTTATTAAAATACCAATGTCATTTTTGCAGATCTAGAATAAAAATAGTTCTACATTTCCTATGGAACCAGAAAAGCCCCTACATAGTCAATGCAACCTTATGTAATAAGAACAAAGTGGAAGGCATCATGTTACCATACTTCAAGCTATACTACAAGGCTATTGTAACAAAACAGTATGGTACTGGCACAAAAACAGAGACATAGACTTATGAATCAGAACACAGAACCCACAGATGAAATCATCCTCATATTCCCAAAAGATTTTTGATGAAATTGATTTAAAAAATACACTAAGGAAGAATTCCTGTTCCATAAACATTGTTGGGAAAACTGAATAATAAAATGTGAAAAATGTAAAATAGTAAAATGTAAATGGTAAAAATGTAAAAGACTAAAACTGAATCCACACCTCTCACCACTCACAAAAATTAACTCCCAAAGACTTAACCCTAAACTACAAGAATTCTAGAAGAAAATGTTGGGAAAACTTTTACAGATATCATCCTAGGCAAAAAAATTCATAAAGAAGACCTCCAAAAGTAATCACAGCAACAAAAATAAATAAATAAATTGGACCTGGTCAAATTTGAAAAATCCTGCACAGCCAAGGACACAATCAAAAGAGCAAATGGACAAACTACTGAATGGGAGAAAATATTTGTATGCTATTCATCTGATAAAGGCTGATAATCAGTATCTACAAAGATCTCAAGAAAATCAGCAAGAAACAACCAAACAACCCCATTGGATAGTGGGCAAGGGACATGAACAGTAACTTTTCAAATGAAGATATACTAATGGCCAGCAAACTCATGAAAAAAATGCTCAATGTCTCTAATCATTAGGGAAATGCAAATCAAAACCACCTTGAGAGATATCCCCTATAACTCCAGAAAGAATGCCTCTTCTCAAAAAGTCCCCAAACAACAAGTATTGGCATAGATGTGGAGAGGAAGGAACACTTAGACACTGCTGTTGAGGTTGCAAACTAGTACAACCTCTATAGAAAATTGTATGGAAAAGTACATAAAGTAGGCCTACCATTTGATCCAGCAATCCCACTGCTGAGTATATACCAAAGGGAAAGAAAAGACACCTTCACTTGAATGCTTATAGCAGCACAATTCACAGTCACAAAGACATGGAACCAACCTAAGTGCACACCAATGCATGAATGGAAATGTGGCATATGCACAGCATGGAGTACTAAGTTATTTTAAAAAATTGGTGATCTACTATCTTTTGTGACAACCTGGGTGGAACTGGAAGCATTCTTCTAAGTGAAGAGTCACAAGAATTGAGAAACAAACAATTGTACTCAATACCAAATTGGGATTAATTGATCAATACTTAAGTGCACATATGGAAATAATTGCAATGAAAATCAAGCTGGAAGGAGGAAGGTTGGGGGATGGGAAGTTCACACCTATCAGGTACAGTGCACACTATCAGGTACAGTGCACACTTATAACTTGGACTCAATCTATACAAAAATAAAGTATGTAATAAAGCATGTATACCCCCCTAATATTCTGAAATTTAAAATATTAACAAAACAAAACAAGACAAATAAAAACCCTGCAAATAGAACTACCACATGATCCAGCAGGCTCACACTGGGTATATATCCAAAAGAAAGGAAATCGGTCTGCCAAAGAGATAGCTGCGTACCCATGTTTACTGCAGCACTATTCACAATAGGTGTCCATCAATGGATGAATGGATAAAGAAAATGTGGTACATATACACAATGGATTACTATTCAGCTGTTAAAAACAAAAGAACGAAATCCTGTCATTCACAGGAACATAGATGAGTTTGGACAACATTATGTTAAGCGAAATAAGCCAGGAACAGAAAGTTAAGCAGCACATATTCTCGCTCATATGCAGAAGCAAAAAATTAATCTCATGGAAGTAGAGAGTAGAATAGTGGTTATGAGAGGCCTGGAAGGGTAGAGAATCATAAGAAGGGATTGTTTAAAGGATAGGAAACTACAGCTAAAAAGGAATAAGTTCTAGCGTTCTATAGCACTGTAGGATGTAGTCAACAGTAATTATGTATTTTCGAATAACCCGAAGAGTTTGAATGTTCCTAACAGAAAGAAATGATAAATGTTTGAAATGGTGGATGTGCTAATTACTCTGATATGTTCACTACACATTGTAAGTACAAAACACACTATTTACTCCATAAATATGCACAATTATTGTGTCAATAACAAATTTTAATTAAAAGTAGATAAATAAAAGGTGGAGAAAATAATTTATATAAAAAATAAACTATTTTCAATTTTAAATTCTAATAGATAATAATAAATATTGACAGATATAACCCTCATAGACAAATGACTTTTAGTTTTGTCAATAAAATGTAGAAATGCTTGCTTAAACCAAAAATTTTGGAAACCAATGGCTTAGTGATAGATTACTTGTTTGGAGAGAACAGGTTCAGTTTTAGGAAATAAATAATATATAATTTACAAAATAAATATATATATAAATGCAAATAATCACTATGTATTTTACAAGCATATCCAAATATACAAAGTAGAGTGGACATTTGTGTATGGAAAGAAAATGGAAGAGATTACATATTCAAACTAGGAAAATAAGGAAATAGTGTTTAAATGGGCAAACGATAGAGTATGGCATAACTTAAGTGTATAATTGATTTCACTTTCTGTAACTTTAATTGCAACAAAACCAAATAATTTGTGTTGTTGCTATATCAGATAAAGTGCTTTTAAATTTCTTTGTTAGGTTTTTGCTGTATTGAATAATATGCTTTTAGGTTCCTTTGTAGCAAATGCAAGAGAGTATTAGAAGATGATATTCCTGTGTAAAAATTAAGTTACAAATCTGGCTATGAAAATCTCTCAAAAATAAAGATGTTGAATCATTTATAACTTCAGGATATTATAAATTCAAGATTAGGGATTCACTGACATATGAGATACTTCACTCAGCCTTCCCCATTTCTGAACAGTGTGATGCTAATGTTCTATTCAATTTCTACTATACATAATAATGTTTTCAAAATTTTCTCCCAATCTCTCAATAAAAATCTCTTTCTTTATCAAAATCAAAAAAGTGACATTTCGTTTTCATTTAAGAGCATTAAATATTAATTGGATAATACAAAGCTGTTCAAATGGAAATGGAAAGAGGTGAAACAGTAGTAAATTATAGTAAATATTGATAGTAGAAAGTTGTATTTGTCCTCCATTTTTTATCTCTTTGGAATATTGACAAAATAGATTCTGAAATATTTTAAAATGTATTTTTTTTTTTGAGACAGACCCTCAAGCTGTCGCCCTGGGTAGAGTGCTGTGGTTTCAGAGCTCACAGCAACTTCCAACTCCTGGGCTCAAGCGAGTCTCCTGCCTCCCAAGTAGCTGAGATTACAGGTGCCTGCCACAACACATGGCTAATTTTTGGTTGCAACCGTCATTGTTGTCTGGCAGGCCCAGGCTGGATTTGAACCCACCAGCTCAGGTGTATGTGGCTGGTGCCTTAACTGTTTGAGCCACAGGTGCCAAGCCAAAATGTATTTTTTTCTACAAAGGAAAGAGTTACTTTTTGTTAGCTCAAGGAAAGAGCTCCTAGAATGAGACTACCTTGGAATAATGGCATTCAAAGTGCAGACTGTAAAAGATGTATTGACGTATAGAAGGAAAATAATAAAATGTTTACTTAAATTTTAAGTGAATTTTGTACTTTATATTTCATAATATATATAAATCTATGCTAACATGCAGTTATGTAAAATATCAATGTTATAAAAATAAAACATACAAAAAACATATTAATGGCAATGTTCACACATTTTTAACTTAATGCAATAAATGATTATTAGAGGGTACATAGCAGGGAACTTTTGTTCTTCTTTTTTATTTAATTTCTTTTCCTTTGAAAAAATATCCAGACTAATATAAGGGTACAAACAATCAGGTACAATGTTTGCATTTGTTAGGTAAAGTCCCTGTTTTAGTGGCTTCCTACACCCAGGAGGTGTGCCATGTACCTTACATCATGTCCATTAGGTGGGAGCACACTGATCCCCCTCTCTCTTCCCCTCAACTTGAATTGAGTTTTTCTCTTGTGTGGGTGTGTATTAGTTCATCTACTGCTTTCATATTAGTGGTTCTTCTTCTTATTGTAGAGTTTCACTCAAGAGATGGCTGGGAGCAGAAATGCTAGTGAATTGGCTAGTCAGTGGTTCTTAACTTTGGCTCAACTTCCACGGTTTCCCACAAAGCCTATATTAACATTAAGCTTTACCCCAGACCAATCATATCAGAATTCTGAGATTGTGGTGCAAGGTTTTGGTAGTTCTCAAAGCTAACCCAGAGATTCTATTGTGCAGCCAGTTTTGAAAACCTAGACTTCAAGCTCCTACAGGAAATGAAATTACCCAGAAATGTTTTGTTCCCTTTCACTCTCTCACTTTTTTATGGATGTTCTATTTGACATAAACCTTGCTCAGTCATCAGCAAAGTCTTAGTGTTATTTTATTCCACTTCCTGTGATATGTCATTTCAAAAGGTCTTGTTCATGTTCATGTTCGTTTCAAATGCTGTCTGATTTTCCTAATCATCTGTTTCAGAACAAGCATTTCTTCTGCTTCATCCTGTGCAGAAATCACACGTGGCACACAAAGCAGTGATTTGAAGAACAATAAATATGCACAAAGAAGAAAACTAAATCATTTTCCTTAGGACTCCAAAAGATTAAGTAAACACTCCTTATGTTTCTTATTCTGAGGAGGAGGCCATCCTGTCAAGGTCCACTAGAAAGTTAGCTTCCAGCCTACAGTTTGACAATTTGAAGATCTAAAGAGTGGAGTTCTTCCTCACACATTGTAACTGTCTTCTACGATATAAGGATTACTTTGATTTCACTTTGCTAAATGGAAAGCCTGCAAAAAACTTGATACCTCTGTGTTTTGAAAGCATGTGTATGGTAATTCTTAGAGTATAAATGGATGCATTCCATGTTGGCTCTTAGTGTTAGATACTGGGACTTTGCCAGATTAATCTTTTTTCCATTATAAACAAAGTACTAATACTTTGTTTGAACTTGAAGTATCCATATGTTGTTTGGATCCATACTTTGTTTGAACTTGAAATCCAACATAAATAATTAATTTTTATAAACACAAATCTCAATTCCCAAAGCAAAATTTTGACAAAAAATATCTAGATAGTATAATTTTATATCTTTATAAGGAAATGTCTATATATTTTTCAGAATTCCTTCTTTTCCTTGTAATTATTATTTTTTATAAAATTATGATTGAGGTTTATGCCTGTAATCCTAGTACTTTGGGAAGCTGAGGTGGGAGGATTGCTTGAGCCCAGGAATTTTTGAGACCAGCCTGGGCAATGGTGAAATGTTATCTCTATTTTTAAAAAAGATAGCTGAGTGTGGTGGTGTGCACTTGTAGTTCTACCTACACAGGAGGCTGAGACAGGAAGATCACTTGATTCTAGGAGTTTGAGGTTGCGGTGAGCCACTGCACTCTAGCCCAGGCAACAAAGCAAGACCTTGTCTTTAAAAAAATAATAAAAAATACAATTATGTTTGAACAATCACAATAATATAAAGGCATTTTCTGAACATAATTTTTTTGTTTTTATTTCAGGCTAATTTGAGGGTACAAAGAGTTGGGTTACAATGTTTTTGCATTTGTTAGTTATAGTCCCTGTTGTAGTTGTGTCTTGCTCCCAGAAGATGTGCCACATACCCCCACATTGTGCCCATTGAGAGCACACCACTGCCCCTCTCTCCTCACTTCTGCCCCCCTCCGTCCTCCTCCCCTGAACTTGACTTGAATTGAATTTTTCTCTTGTGTGGGTGTATATTAGATCATCTACTGGCTTCATATTAGTATTGAGTACATTGGATACTTGCTTTTCACATGTGATACTTTACTAAGAAGAATGTGTTTCAACTCCATCAAGGTTAATACAAAATATGTAAAGTCTCCGTCTTTTTATGGTTGAATAGTGTTCCATGCTATACATATACTATAGTTTATTAATCCATTCCTGGTTTCTTGGGCATTTAGGTTGTTTCCACATCTTGGCGATTATAAAGTGAGTTTCAATAAGTAATCTAGTGCAAATGTCCTTATGATAAAATGATTTTTTTCTTCTAGGTTAGTAGAAAAACCTAGTTAGTAATGGGATTGCAGGATCAAATGGGAAGGTCTATTTTGAGTTCTTTGAATATTCTTCATACTTCTTTCCAGAGAGGCTGTACTAGTTTGCAGCCACACCAACAGTGTAAAAGTGTTCCCTTCTCTCCACATCTATGCCAAAATCTGCAGCTTTCGGACTTTGTGATGTGGGCTATTCTCATTGGGATTAGGTGCTATCTCAGGGTAGTTTTGATTCACATTTCTCTGATGATTAAGGATGATGAGCATTTTTTCATGTGAACATAATGATTTTTATCAGAGCATATTAGATTTTCAACTGTAACAGAACTAATGCTCTAAATTTAAAATACATATTCTTATCATCCTGATATAAAATCCTTAGGTAATACAATCTTACTTTAACATCATTGTGCATGTCTGTTAGTATTCTAAGTTTAATATAAAAATAAAAATTAATTAATAATAAAATATTTTGTTCCTCTGCATGATCAGACTAGAAGAGTGATAACTGTATTGCTCTTTGACCTGTGTAAAACTGTTGCCTGCAAAAATTGTGCTGTTCAGAGGACTTGCTTATTAATGATGTAGTCATGCATAACATGATTTTCCCAAAACATTGAACTATTCTGCACAATCTTCCCTTGAAGATGGTTACATAAGGTTTGGAGCTCAGACAGTCAGACATAGGATTTTCACCTGTAAAAATGTCCGGACTATTACCAACACATTAGGGTATACTTTAAGATAGCTAAAAGAGTGGAGTTGGAATGTTTGTAACACAAAGAAATGATGATTCCTGAGGCAACAGGTGCCCCCATTACCCTGATCATTAATTCACATTTTACGTCTGTATCAAAACATTACATATACCATGTAAAGAAGGGTTACTATTATGTGCCATAATAATTAAAAATTTTTAAGTACAAAAAGTTATCTTGAGAAACAATTTAAGGTTATGTAGAGAATGGGAGAAGCTTTTGTTGTGTGAGACTTCCCCATTTACAACCTGAATGATTCCCCCCTCCCCCCCCCCCCGGCGAAATACCAATTGTGCCTTCTTATCATTTTGCAACAAAACGTCATTCAGGCTCGGCGCCTATGGCTCAACCGGCTGAGGCACCAGCCACGTACACCTAGGGTGGCGGGTTCGAATCCCCAGCCCGGACCCGCCAAACAACAATGATGGCTGCAACCAAAAAATGGCCGGGTGTTGTGGCGGGCGCCTGTGGTCCCAGCTACTTGGGAGGCGGAGGCGGGAGACTCGCTTGAGCCCAGGAGTTGGAGGTTGCTGTGAGCTGTGGTGCCACGGCACTCTACCCAGGGGGACAGCTTGAGGCTCTGTCTCAAAAAAAAAAAAAAATTAAAAAAAAAACGTCATTCAATATTTCTCAGACACTAACTTGAGGTGATACCATTACCACTGGAAATCATTGATATAGTCTTTCCCTTTGCTTCAAATGAGGAAATTCTGGTCACATCTGGGGCAAACTAGGTTTTAAAATTGAAAAATTAACTATCTCAAATCAGCTACGATCCACTGTAAATATAGCAAACTTTCCAGTCTATAAGTTCCTTTGCTCTTATTGCCTCTATTTGTCTTACAAATAGGCATTACACCTTTTAAAATAAGTAACATTCCAAATTTAGTATTCCTTCCTGCCCGTTGCACTTCTATTTTGGTCATTACTCCCACTGCTTCGTTGACCTATGTTCAAATCTTGAATTTCTCACTTTTATGTTGTGTAGCTTGGGTATATAATTTAACCTCTTTGATTCCCAATGTCCTCATACAAATAGATAATAGCAACATTTTTACGGTTGTTATAAAAATAAATATGACAAGAGGCTTCTAAACATACAAATCAAAAGAACAGTGTGAATAAACTTTTCCTTGCCTAGTGTATGCAGTGGAAGCCGACATCTAAGGGGGATTTGATACTCAGATTCTATTTGGAGTGGTCAAATGAGCTGAGTGAACAGTTCTCAGGGAATAGACATACATGAGAAAACAATAAAAATTATCATAACACAGAAAGGCAGTTGTACACTATGAATAGGCAGTGATACTCTCCAGTTTGAGATAGTCTACCAAAGTAATAGACTGGTCACTTATATAGGTAGCCAAGTTTATTAGTTAAGATGCCTTCCCTGGAAAGAGCTTGAATAAGCATTCCTAAAGTTTCTCTCTCCTTATTCTATTCTTTAATTGTTGTCCACATCGAATTAACACATAACCTCCTGATTGTATATCTTTCACTCACATTCAGAGGATCATTATTGTTTCCCTTATGTTCAAAGAGAGTTCCTTCTACCTCTCCCTACATATTGGCGAAGGGTATCATTGGCCAGTTACTTCTAGGAAGAAATAGGAGTTTAAAATCCTAACATATAACCTCATTTGCTTATTGAAACTTCTTTAATTATAACAACTTTGATTTTTCTAAAGCCTACTCTATATTTTGGCATGCATCAGAATAATCAGAAGATTCATTAGCACAGAGATTTCTTGGCTTTCCTTACAGTTTTTTGATTAAGCAGCTTTGGAGTAAGTCCTAGTAATTTGCCTTTTTAGCCACTTCCCAGATGATACCTTTGTTGTTGGTCTTGGGATCATACTTCAGAATCTCTGTACTAGGGTCTGCGACAGGATAGTAAATGATAGAGTCTCACTATTCAAAAGCCCTGCAGGTGTAGTCATAGTACCTGTGATCATAACATTGTGTTATAAGTGACTCAATTTGAATAGCTCGGTATGAAATCAAAGCACAGTGCAAAGTACCTAAACCAGTTGAGAAGAACTTAGCAAAAGCTTCTGAAGGGTTGACATTATGAAGAAATCTGGACATTGAGTAGGTTGGCCAAGTAAGAGAAAAAATAATTGATAGGCAGGGCATTATCAGAGCAGAGAACTGAGTAGTGAGCCTAAAACTGAAGAAGGATGAAGAGCCTAAGAATTACATAAGCTTACACATAATGCAATACATATAATAAAAGCATGCCTTTGGGAATGATTAACTAACATAAGACAGTGAATCAAGTCCACTAGAAATTAGGTCTGAGGAAGTAGAAACAAATAACTAGAGTTTGAAGAAAAAACAAAAGTAGAGCTGCTGGAGTTTAAAAGAAACAAAGAAAACCAAATAAAAATCAAATAAAATAGGTCCCTCTGAATATATGTGAATGGTGTTTGCTAAGGCAGGCACTCTGTAAAGCCAGGGTTCAACATGTTTAGGTCTCCATACTTACAGATGACATTCATAGTCTGAGAACTTGAGTTATCAAGTTATAGTTGCCCCTGTGGGATCTCTAGGGGAAAAAATCACAGCTAGGATCAAATTCCAAACATTATGCCAATCTTTGACATTTTGTTTCTTGGTGTCTTGAATACTTAGTAAATGCAAGATACTAACTTGTTTGGCAAACACAGAGGCTCTGGATTTTTGGTTAAATACTTTGTGTTAACCAAAAGTCTAGTGAGTAGGGAAAAAAATGGTGTCATGTACAATGGATTAGAATGCATGGCAAACCAAGATAACTCAAAAATAAAGCATCTTCTTCAACATACCTTTACCCCTGGGTTTTAAAAAGGAATTACAATTATAGTGAAACAGTCAAAAATTGGAATGGAAACAATAATTTGCTGAATTCTTAAAGTTTTATAAGTTTTATTGAACTGTGAACTAAACCTCAAATTAAAAAAACAAAAGCCAGCCACACAGTGATCCTGTTGAACTAGAATTGAACCTATATTAATAATATACTTATTAAATAGCACAATAATATACTATTAAATAGCACAATAATATACTATATTAATAATATACTTATTAAATAGCACAATAATATACTTATTAAATAGCACAAACAATATATATTTCAAACTCAATCTAAAGAGCGCTGACGTACATTGTATTTAGGTCTCTGTTTTTTAAGTAGATTTTTTAAAATAATAGGAATCTTTAATAGATATAAGTTTACTCAGGTAGCAACTACTGCTGTTTTAGTCTCCTTTTAAAAAATGAATTCTGGCCTCTGAATCATCCACTGAAAGGTAATGTCTCCAAAATACACTAAACTGAGGGAAGTTCATTGTTCATGTCAATAAATAGATCATCCTTGATAAATTCACTGGCTTTGAATAAATGACCATACAGAAATAGCCAACAATGAACAACTCACATTTTTCCTTCATGTGGACTTGTCTTCTTTCCATATATGGCTGACATCAGCTTTCATCCTGCTGTAAACTTCTCGTGCCTTCTAATGCTGTATCTTCTCAGGCATTTTTGCATCTTCTTTCTCACTAGGTCAGCTTTTTACCATACTGACTGATGGCTGCAGATAATACCTGGTAATGGTGAAGGCAAGTGGAGGAGATGAAAGAAATAAACTATTCTTTTATTTGATGGTATAGAGATTAAAAACAAAGTCAGTAGTATTGATAGTCCCCAAATCAGGGAGAGCAGGCCCACACGTCCAGGGAGGGGACAGCCTATAAAAGTGTCTCCCTTGCCAGTTTTGGCTTGTGTTGCCACTCTGGAGGTGGGAGCCACAGCAAGCAAAGTGAGGAACTGCAGTAGCTACAGTGGCAGTGGGCAACAGCTCCAGTGGTGCTGTTGCTGCTGCACACAACCTTTCCAGCCCTCCAGGACTGTTGTGCCTGGAGGGGGGACATGCATCAGGACCCCCAGCTTCCCTCTTTTCATTCTGGGGGGAGACGTGCTGTCTCAGCTCCCAGCTTCTCTCTCTGACAGTACGGCAAGAGAGGCTGGGCCTAGGAGGAAAAGGACCACCCTAGCCCCAACTTCTTTCCTTAATAGGACAGGAAACTGAGGGGGTTGGCTGGGGGAGGGAAGTAGAAACCAAGTTACTGGATAGGGACTATTCCCCAGTAGGAACAGATAGTGAGGAGCCCCTAGTGACCTCACACTGACCTGTGTACCCTGGGCCATTATCATATAATTTAACTTGTAAATTTCCACCTCCATTTGTTTTTCAGGAAGTTTCCAGAGAGGATGCAAGTGTATTAAGTAGTTTTGTTATGTAACTAATAGAATCAGGTGTACTTGTCCAAACAAGGTCAGGTTCATGGACCTCCCAGGAAGGGTCAGACTCATGTCCCTCCCAAGAAATAGAAATGCCACCAATCCTGGCAGCCCTAACCCTTAAAATCCCTGTCCACCATAGCTCACGTGTGGAATTCTCCCTAGTCAGGGATCTCACCCCATCTGCACTCCAGGTAAAATAAAAGCTACTTTATTTGCATGAATTGGATCTCTGTTTTCCTTTCGTCTTCTTCCCAGAATGATTTTATCTGTAGGTCTGGAACCTTTTAATAACCCCAACCTGTCAATTATCCCTTGGTTTCAGCACCAAAATGTTAGGTTTCTCAGGAGGAGGATGTTTCCTTGTTCTTGGCATCCAATGTCAAGAACTAGCTCTGGTGCCTATCCAATGATGGACTGATCACAGACAAACAGTGATCACCAACAATATACATTTATTGCAGAACAAAAGCACACAAACTACAGGGAAACTACATCTCAAGAGCAAGATGAATCCTTCCCACTGAATGGAGAAGGGACTCGGGAATCTGAACACACACCATCTTTTATAGGCTAAGCTACCAAGTTTGTTTCACCTTTCCCCTGGCAGGATTAGCTATTGCCTCCTTCCTTTGAGGTAATTGATAGATTGGGATTATATAACAAAACTGCTTAATATGCATGCGTCCTCATGGAAATTTATAAATTAAATTATATGAGAATGGCCCAGTGTACACAGGTCAGTGTGAGGTCACTAGGGGCTCCTCACTATCTGTTCCTACTGGGGAACAGTCCCTAACCAGTAACTTGGTTCTTACTTCCCATCCCCTAGCCACACCCCTCAGTTTCCTGTTCTGTTAAGGAAAGAAGTTGGGGTTAGGGTGGTCCCTCTTCTCCCAGGCCCAGCCTCTCTTGCCATACTGTTAGGGAGAGAAGCTGGGAGCTGAGGCAGCACATCTTCCCCCAAAGCACAAAGAGGGAAGCTGGGGGCCCAGATGGCATGTCCTCCCCACCCCACCCCTTCCCACCCAGGCACAGCAGCCCTGGAGGGCTGGAAAGGTTGTGTGCAGCAGCAACAGCACCACTGGAGCTGTTGCCCACTGCCACTGTAGCTACTGCAGTTCCTTCCTTTGCTTTCTGTGCTCCCACCTTCAGGGTTACAGCACAAGCCAAAACTGGCAAGGGAGGCACCTTTACAGGCTGCCCCCTCCCTGGACGTGTGGGCATGCTCTCCCTGATTTGGGGACTAACAGAATCTCCTCATTTCTCTCTTCTATTTTTTACCACAAATACTCTTTCTCAAGTATTTTCTATGCCTTATTTTGATGATGAGATTTCAGGAGACAATTAATAATGCTGTTTTTTTAAATATAGGTGAATTGCATGTCAGCGAAAATACTGAGATTTCCAAAAGCCCAAGAATTTTATCCAAGTTTTTATTTAATGCATTGTTCTCTTCAAATTTATGTTTTAGAGATAAAGTGGGAGAAAGGGAGGAAGGGAGGAAGGAAGAAAGAAAGGAAGGGAGAAAGAAAGGGAGGAAGGGAGGAAAGAGGAAGGGAAGGAAAGATATAAATTGAGGAAGAAAAGGGGGTGGGTTGAAGACCTAGGAAGTGGCTTCTTTGTTGTATTTTTTCATTATAGACAAAAGTATAAGATTTAGTAAAACTTCCAAGTGCTATATGATTTAGATATAAAAAGAAGAGAGAAAATCTGTAAGATTTTATTCTATTAATAGAGACCCAAGGATAAGAAAAATCTTGGTCGTTAGTACCTACTGGTTGCTAAGGGAAATGGAAAAGTAAAGCATTCACTGGAAATGATGGGAAAAACATCAGATATTTAGGAGGTCCATTAGAAGAAATTGAAAGTAGACTTAAGTACCACTATAGTTTATATATCCTAGTGCTTCTCAAAGGTTAATATTTATAGAATTCATCTGAGAATCTGTTTAAGATGTAGATTCCGATTCAGTACATTTGGTATGGAGACCAAAATTCTGCATTTTTAACAAGCTTCCTTGTGGTGCCTATCTAACTAGTCTTCAGACCTCCCTATGCCAACAAAGTTCTGTACCTTCTTTTCATTAACCACTTACACCTCTTTACTTTTTTTTTCATCCACCAAACTTTGCCAGATGGCCAGGATTCTGGATAAAATTGAAAGTAGCCTCTCCATTTCCAAAATTGCAGTTTTATACATAAAAATTCAAAGCAAAGATCACATTAACCCTTATTTTAAATAAATAATCAGCATAACTCAGTGACCTCTTAAAATATTCCAATTCAAGAGTTAATTTCCTAAGTCAATCCACCAAAACTAGTCAAGGTAGGCATGTATAGGGTGGGAGCAAAATTTACAAAACAGTAAGAATGGGAGACAGGGTGAAGTTCTGGTAGGAACTAAACCGACCTGACCAACTGCATCATGTCTGGCCTAGCCTGCCTGACTTTTCATTTAAAACATTGCTGACTCTTTCTGTGTTCTGTTTTCCAAAGGTCAAGAAAACTCTTTTTTGTCTTTTGAGTTACTTATAGCTTTCAGCAACTTATGTACTTATAAGCAAAATCTGACACATTTATTTTTCTTTCTTCTTGATTTTTTTGGAATTGGAAAACTATTTGTAAGTATTCTTAATTTCTGACAATACAATTATTTGCATAAGTTCAATAAGAAGCTCTTTTCTTCTCTGGGACACAATAAAAGATACCGGTTCTTTTACCAAGGCTTTAACTGGAATGACATAGTTTCAGAGATGTCCAGACTGCATTAAGGAATTAAGGTTGACTTTATAAGTCCAATAAAAATCCTGTTGGAAAAACTTGCCAGATACCTTATCAATAACATTTCCTGATCTTTAGTGAGTAAAGAATGTCACTTTCTGACAGGTCCAGGAATCCTAATTTGCCTTGGGATCTCAAGAGAAGAGAAATTTACTCAATGCATACAGGTATCTAATGACATAGATGAAATTTTGGCTAGTGAGAGTCTTTCAAGTCTAACCTGAAATTCCTTTTAAAAGGTTCCAGTTGGGCAGCACCTGTGGCTCAGTAGGTCAGGCATCAGCCCCATATACCAAGAGTGGCAGGTTCAAACTCAGCCCTGGCCAAACTGCAACAAAAAAATAGCTGAGCATTGTAGTGGGCACCTGTAGTCCCAGTTACTCAGGAGGCTGAGGCAAGAGAATCGCTTAAGCCTAGGAGTTGGACGTTGCTGTAAGCTGTGTGACACCACGGCATTCTACTGAGGGCAATAAAGTGTGACTCTGTCTCTACAAAAAAAAAAAAAAAAACGTTCCAGCAAAGCTAATTTTAAAAGAAAGAAAAGCCTAGATGGCTAATAATTATTCTTGCTGCGCTTCATGCAAACAATCAGACCCAGTATACTGAAAGTACAGTTTGTTTTGGCAATTAAATTGATTCTTCTGTAATTTGTTTTTAGTAAAATGGAAAATTAGACAGAAAAATATGGTTCAGAAATAAACTGTGGCTCACCTGTATTAAATTCTAGCCTTGTCTGCAATGCTAAGTCATAGAATGAGTCATAGTTGTTTAACTAAACTGATCTATTAAAAGTCCTAAGAGACTGGCCAAGATCCTTACATCTTGTACTTGAAGAAACCATGCCTGAGTTTCCATGTTGGAACTCCCAAAACATTTTTCCAAATTTTTATCATTTTATACAGTGGTACAGTTTGGAGGACTGTACTTCACATAGAATAGGATGATACATTAGCTTCTATGGAATGACCAGTATACAGAACCAGATTCCAAGCACATTAGAGTAGAATCCATTTATTAGCAGGTTATCATTTTTTTAGAACCGTATGATAGAAAAACTAGTCCAGAAATCTGAGACCATTAAATTCAATCTCATCAAATAACTTGATATTTTAATGAGCATATTTTGGCAGTTCCTTATTTATGTGGGCATCGATTATACTAATGATGGTGGGATGAGGGAGAGTCACACTATCAGTTGAAATTGAGGCAATTAATGGATCTCACATAGTTTATAAATGAAAAAGAAATTCTGACTTTAATTAAGCCTAATTTTCTTGAGGTCTTAAGAAATGTGTACACATAGGAACCAAAGGAATTTGACTAATCATCTTTGCAATATATTATTTTGTAAAGAGAAGAAGAAGAATCAATTGTGGTATTCTCCAGTGGCATAAATGATGGCAGTGTACTTAATACAATTAATATAATTGTTGATTTTTATTTCCATAAGTCTCTTTGGTGATCGATAGGAAAAACACATCCATAAAACAACAGAATCACATAGCATATCCAGGGAGTCTACTTTTCTTTCTCAACTGACTTTTGTAAAAATAACCTTACAAATAGAGGGCAACTTTAAGCTGCCTGAGACACTTATATTAAAAAATGTTAAAATAACCCAATTATAGCCAAAGAAGAAGGGAGAAGGGGAGAGGGAGCGGAGGGGAGGGGGGAAGATGGGTGGAGGGAGGGTAATTGGTGGGACCACACCTACGGTGCATCTTACACAGGTATATGTGAAATTTACTAGGTGTAGAATATAAATGTCTTAACACAATAAGAAAATGCAGTGAAGGCTATGTTAACCAATTTGATGAAGAATTTCAAACAGTATATAAAACCAGCACATTGTATCCAATGATTGTATTAATGTACACAGCTATAATTTAATAAGGAAAAAAAGAAAAAATGTTAAAATATTAGTAAGAAATTTTAAGTCAAGGAGTTTAATTTAGGGACAGACTATAGGGAGAACAGGAAGTGAAAATGTGGCAACTGCTGCCCTGTTACCAAAAGCACCTGTCAGCTGATGTGCTTTTTCTTCATTTCTTTTATTTATTTATTTTTACTTTTAAAAACTTGAGATATTAGATGCCACTTCTCCTCAGAAAGAAACCACAGTTATGGTGAATAATCATAACTTGAATAGAATATTAAGGGGAGAATTCTGGAGCCTAGCAAACTCATGGGAAGAAGCTATGACACAGAAAAAGAAGGCAGCAAGACACTAGCAGATATTGACTTGGAACTTGAGGGATTTGACATATTATTAAAGGAGTACGTGTGGATGGGGGTGTTTTTGGCTCCACCTACCCTTGCGGCAGACTGCCAGTATTGAAACTGTCAGAGGCTTCCTCTGCCCTGGTGAACACACTGATGTGGACAGTGATTTGGAAGACTTCCTGTAGCATTCCCCCAGATTGTCAGATTGCTCAGGGTTGCTCACCCTTCTCACAGACTCAAACTGCTGTGGTAGGTGCCATACTTGTGGTACTCCCATTAGGGGAGTATGTCCTGTCCTGGGAACCTCAGCTCTTATGCCTCTATATCACTAGAGCCCCCACAGGTATTCCCTGGCACATGCTCAGATTGCAGCATCTACATAAAGCTGGCTGTAATCGGGGAGCTGCAGTGTTCCCAATATTCTAGTTTTCAAGGAATGCTGCTTCTAAGGGAAGGGAGCGTGGAGCACACTAAGGGTACATGTGCCTTTTGGGACAGGTGACCAGAAGACACACTTCCTTGTGCCCCCAAATTCCCCTTTTGGAGGTGCAGAGTGACTACGCCACCTCTAGTGGAAATGTGGGGGCTGTGCTCAGTTCTGTAAGGGATCCGTGTGCTTCTATCTCAGTGGCTAGGAGGCCTTAGTGTTCAGGCATGGGTATGGTGAGGGGTCTTCTCCAACCCCCTGCCCACGGCTGTGGACACAACCTTGGCTGCTCCTGGAAAAGGATAGTACAAGAGCACCACATAAATGGACATTCTACAATTGTTAGGGGCAGCTTTCATGAAAGCTGAGGCACTTTCCCTGCTCTACACAGGAGAGCCACAAAGTTGTGTGTTTTGGTGTTGGGGAGGAGCTTCTACACTGAAGACATTTCAGTGGTGAACTGCAAGGCAGGCACTTTTAATGGCACTCAGCTAAATTGTAGCCCAGAGACAGACATTGGTGTTTTATCTTCTGAATGTCTCTAGCATTAAAACAGGAACATGACAGGAAAGTGAATCATATGCCTTCCAGTCTAGGGTATGAAGCTGGGGCAACCCTCTTTCCCTCCAAAGACTTCAGTATATTTCACTAAGAGGTCCCCCAACCACCCTCACTAGTGGTAGTGGTTGTCCTCAACATTGGGGTATCCAAAGACCGACTTGATGGTATAGCTCCACTCATATTTGTCTTCCCACCAGGCGGAGAAGGAACTGGAGCCAACTATGCATTTCAGACCCGCCCATTGCCTAAGGCAACAGTTTCTTAGTGTAAACAAAGATTAAGAAAGTACCCATCGCATCAGCAGTAGGGGACTCTTATCCATAGCACCACCAACTGGCCTAAAGGCTGAACTGCACAACCCAGTACAAAATCTACTGACACAAGTTCACAGCGCTATTAATATCTGTAACCAAGGAACTCATCGAGTCTTTTCTATTGAAAGCACCCAGAACCAAAGCCTAATAATCCAACACTATATACATAATCACAAGGAAGTAAAAGACCTCTAAGGGGAGAACTATGACTTATTAAGGAAGAGAATCACGGAGAATGTAAACAAACGGAGAAACATATGCTAGGGGGTCAACAGAACCAATTTTCTTTAAATGTCTATATTACTCAAAGTGATCTGTAGATTCAATGCAATACCCATTAAATTCCAAGTGTCATTTGTTACAGATACAGAAAAAAATAATTCTATGCTTCATATGAAACCAGAAAAGAGCCTGGATAGCCCAAACAACCTTAAGCAAAAAGGACAAATCAGGAGGCATCACTTTACCAGACTTCAAACTATACTACAAGGTTATAGTAACAAAAGAAGCATGGTGCTGTCACAAGAAGGGAGACATAGACCAAGCTAAACAGAAAGCCCACATACAAAACCAATCTTATATTGCCATCTGATCTTTAACAAAGCAGACAATTAACATACACTGTGGAAAGAAGCACTGTTCAATAAATGGTACTGGGAAGATTAGGTAGCCACATGTAGAAGATTGAAACAGGATTGGCACCTCTCACCACTCACAAAAATTAATTCATGATGGATAATAAATTTAAACTTAAGTCATGAAACTATAAGAATTCTAGAAGAAAATTGTGGGAAAATCTTTATAAGCATCAGCCTAAGCATAGGCAAAGAATTTTTGAAGAAGACCCCAAAGGCAATCACAGCAACAACAAAAATTAACAAATGGGACCTGATTAAATTAAAAAGCTTCTGCACAGCCAAGGAAAGAATCAATAGAGTGAACAGACATTCTACAGCATGGAAGAAAATATTTGCATGCTATATATCCTAGAAATGTGATTGCTTTCTGTGTGTTGATTTTGTATTTTATAACCTATTGAAATGTTTTGTTATTTCTACAAGTTATTTCATACATTACTTGAAATTTTCTTCTTATATAATCTTCTTATTTTCAAATACAGACAATGTTATTTCTTCCTTTCTATTTTGTGTGTCTTTTATGTTTTGCTTGCTTTATTGCAGTGATTAGAACTTCCAGTATTATGTTAATTAACAGTAGTAAGAACCAATATCCTTGCCTTGCTCCCAATTTAGAGAAGAAAGCATTCAACCTTTCATTATCGGATATTATGTTACCAATACGTTTCTTGTAGATGTTCTTTATTAAGTTGAATTAATTTCTCTCTCTATCCTAAATTTCTTTCTTTCTTTCTTTTTTTTTTTTTTTTTTTTGGTTGCTGCTCTTGTTGTTTAGCAGGCCCAAGCTGGGCTCAAACCTACCAGCCTCAGTGTATGTGGCTGGCACCCTACTCACTGCACTACGGGCACCGATCCTCTATCATAAATTTCTGAGTGTTTTTATAGTCAGAATTTTTACTTTATCTATGTATCTATTATATTTTTAATTATAAATATATTTTATGCATCAATTTATAAGATCACTTTTGTTTAGCATGCCAATGTGGTAGATATTACTATACAAATGATGTGCTAGGTTTGCATAGTTAAAAAAAACCTGATTGTGCAATAGTATATGTATTTTTATACATTATTTGGACTTGATTTAGTAATAGCTTGTTGAGGATTTTTTACCTCTAAGATCATGAGAAATATTGATCTGTAGTTTAAATTTTTGTACTGTTGTTTTTCAGGTTTTGATATCAGGGTGATGCTGTTCTGAGTGTTCCCCATCCTTCTATTTTGTGGAAGAAATGATATACAATGGATATTCATTCTTCTTTTAAATGTTTAGAAAATTCTTCAGTTAAGCCATAAGGACATGAGGATTTCATTTTGGGAGCTTTTAAATTACAAATTCTGTTTCTTTAATGGTTATGAGACATGGTGATTTTTGGTCTAGTTCTATCAGTTGCTGAGAAAGAGGTGTTGTAGATCCCAGCAACTGTGGATTTGTTTTCTCTCTTTCTTTTTTTTTTTAGATTGGTCAGTTTCTCTTTATGTATTGGCACACATGCATTTTGGATTTGCTATGTTTTTCTTTCTGGTAGGTTACTCGCATGCTTTTTAGGACTCCCATCTTGACTTATTTATGGTGTTTTTAGTACATTTCTGTGTATATTTTTCTTATTGATCTGATTATTGTAATATATATATGTGACCGTCCACTGGTATCTACATTACCACTTTGAGTGAAGCATGGCAACCTCACTTCCATTTGGATCTCTTTACCTTTTCTACTTTTAAATATCACTATTCTGAGTATCAAATGTTGTAATAATTTTGTTTCAGTCATGAAATAAGTTCATAAATCTCACAAGTAGATATGCTATTGGATGTATCCATATTTTTTCTATCTTTATTTTTTTCATCATTTCTGATTCCTCCAAGTTTCCCTATTTTATTATCATATTTCTGTTAAAAAAAAAACCTTTCCTTTAGACATTTAAAAAGAATAGATCTGATAGTAACACATTCTTTTAGTTTTCCTTAATATCAGAATGTCTTTATTCTCCATTCCTAAAAGACATAGGAGAGTTTCACCTGTTTTCCTAAACTAAATTTAGTTTTCAAAATTTAATTATAATGTGATTTGTTGTGGATTTCTTCAGGTTTATTCTAATTGAGCTTTGCTCAGGTTTTTAAAAGGGTTAAGTTGTGTCTTTTGCCAAATTTTGGAAGTTTTCAGTCATTTCTTTGCTACTCTTTGAATTCCATTCTGTCTGTTCTCTAATTCTCTATCTACAATGATACAATTGTTGGCCTCACATGAGTCCCTGAAATTCTATTTTTTTTTAGTATATATCCTCTCTATTGTTATATTGCATAGATTTTATTAATTTATGTTTCAGTTTACTAATTCTGTCTTCTCATACCTCCACTCTACTATTAAACCCATCATGTAAGTGTATTTTTTGTTTTGTTTTTTATTTTTCCATTTATAGAATTATATTTTTAATTCAATATATACATACATTTTTTGAGCCACAGTCTCACTCTATAGCTCAAACTGAAGTGCAGTGTGGGATGCCCGGCTAATTTTCTATTTTTAGTTGAGACGGGGTCTCGCTGTTACTCAGGCTGGTTCCAGACTCCTGAGCTCAAGTGATCCTCCTGCCTCAGCCTGCCAGAGTGCTGGGCTTATAGGCATGAGCCACCGGGCCAAACTTCAATTCTGTATTTTTGATTCAATTACTTTTATTATTTCTATTGCCTTTCTAAAGTTTTTCTGTTTTTGTATCTGTTTTCAGAAATTTTCTAATTGCTTGATGAAACGTATTTATCATGGGCTTTTAAAAAATCTTTGTCAGATAATCCCAACCAACATCTTTTCCTCTCAGTGATATGGTCAATTGATTATCTTTCTAATTATGATTTTCCTGTGACTGTTTATTGTATTTTGAACAGTTTGTCAATTATGTAAGGAGACTCTGGATCTTATTTAAATTGTTTACTTGAGCAGACATTCATATCAGTTTCACTCTCAGGTCTTGGCCTACTTTTGCTGAATATAGTTCTAATGGCAATTTAATTTTGATAGCCTTTACAGAGTGTTTCTTCTGGGTATTTGACTACAACATATATGTGTTATACTATAAGCAAATGTTCATCTCCATAAGATACTGTGACTGTTTTTGGAAGTGGGTGTATAAATCCATATTTGCACTAATAATGTTTAAGCGATCATGGCAATATAAATTTTCTCCATTATTTGGAATTATCAGACCTCTTACTTTCACTAATAAAATTTGTGCAAACTGGCGTTTCATTCTGGCATTGATTTGCATTTCCCTGAGCACTAATGCAGCTGAACATATTCTCGCAGGCTTTCTCTTTCTATGTGTTTCCTCTTCTGTGAAAAACATATTCACATTTCTGTATCTTCTATTGGGTTATTGGTCCTTTTTGCCAAATAAGCCAAATTTGGATTGAAAAGTCAAAGACAGGTGGTGCCTGTGGCTCAAAGGAGTAGGGCTCTAGCCACATATACTGGAGGTGGTGGGTTCAAACCCGGACCCGACCAAAAACTGAAAAAAAAAGAAAAAAAGGAAAAGTCAAAGACATTTCAAAGAAAGAGGACAACTGCCAGGTCAAATAAAGAGGCCTCAATTTCAAAGACTCAAAAGTGACTCCTCAGCTTTAGTAGCTGATGTTGTTATTGATATAAAGGTGAACAATGATTTAAGGAATAATTCTAAACTAATTTAAAGTGATTTTTAGGATGGTGCCTGTGGCCCAAAGCAGTAGGGTACTGGCTCCATATGCCAGAGGTGGCAGGTTCAAACCCAGCCCTGGCCTAAAACTGCAAAATGTATGTGTACATATATATATATATATATATATATATATATATATATATATATATAGTGATTTTTTAAAAAATTTCCTATGGTCTATTAGTTTTTTATCTGGGTCCATATTTGAGATGTTTACTGAGGGTTAAGAGGACCAAAGTAGCTGGGAAGTTATAGGTAGGAGACATTGAGAAGCAAGCTCTCTATCTCCATTTCTGGGTTTCTCATTTCTTTGTTATCACGTGACACATGGTTCCTCATACCTTCCCACGACCTTACAATGATATTCCTTCCAGGTCTTCCCTCATTGGGCACTGGCTCAAGATCCATCTTCTGTCACTTTTCTATTCATCCCCCAGTGCCATATCCTCAGAACACTCACCTACACCAGTGATAAGAAGAAGAATGCACAATTTTTGAGGACTAATTCTTTATGAAACAATTCTAAAAGTTTTACTTGACTTTATTCCTGTCTGAGGTCTTGACATGTGGTGGTTATTCTATTTGCTCAATTTCAACATGAATAATCAGCCCTTCTCTAACCCTGTTCCCGGAGGTGGACACCATGGATTGTATCATCTAAGATTCTTTGCCCTGAGGCATCTAGTTAGATTCAGCCAATGGGAGCCACTATTAGAAGATAAGATGAAAAAGATGTCAAACCATTTATATCTCTCACTCTTGCCCAGCTTTGGGGAAGTTCTGGAAGTGTCTGCCTTCTGCAATGACACTACAGCTTCTTTTAGTTTTTCCCTTTATCATAGTTCCAGGTCCCAGTTCCAAAAATGGTTTTTTCTCCCTTCTATAACCAAGGGTGGTTATGATTTCCTACTTCACTAGACCCTGACTATCTCAGTACCATGTGTTACTGCTCTTAACCCTGACCCTACACCTCTAAGTAGTTATTTCATCTCCTATTGTTTCTGTCAGTTTGTATTTAGTAAACAGGTTCATCTTGAAAATTACCCCCTTGTCAGCTCATTGTGGTAATAGTAGAGAAAAGGTGGTTGGTTTGAACATCTACACAAATGTGTTTGAAACACTTTCCTAGAGGACCCTATGGAAAAAAAAAAACATGAGAGAATGATTTTAGTATCTGCATGCATGGAACGATTATGACCGTGGAGCAAATACACACCATATTCCATTTCCCTAAATCTACATTTAGCCTTTTGGATAAAGGAATTAGAGAAAAAATATGGATCAACTCCCTAAATTGATTGACTTCACCCCAACTTAATTAGAATTATATTTTTTTCAGTAAGTAGAATATCTCATCCATCCTAGTCAATAATTTATGTTTCAAGTTCTATACATTGCTTAATAGTTTTTAGTTAGAAGAGTTACAATTGAGCTAAAATAAAATGTTCATGTTGAATCATGAATTATCTTGTACACTTCCATGATTGTTCTCAAACTATTTCATTTGCCTTAAATTTAGCAGCAGAGCTTTTTGATTCTGAATGTGTATATATATGCACATGGGAAGGTTCTTTGTATACAGTTGTGTGTATGGGCTTTTTGTGTTCAAAGAAATTGGTACTAGTTGGTGATAGCATTCATAAGTAATAACAATCTTGAACCTCAGGGGACTTTCCCTTTTCGGGTATCAGAGAATTGCAGATTAAGAGATGACAACTGTATGGCATAAGGAAACTTTCAGAGTCTTGTAGTTTGAAAAGTACCTCAGTGAAGGGCTTATTTATCAGAATCCCTCAGTGGTCACTCTATAAACAGTGGTCTATCTATAGAGATGAATTATAAGTTCTCTCTAACCATTTGTTAAAACAGCCTGTTCTTTCTAATGTGTTTTCTTTTTAAATAGTCCTGTTTATAAAGGAACAGACATATTTGTTAACTGGAATCTTCCCAGTTCCATTTCTGTGAAGAGAGGCATCATTTGGCAAAAAATAATAGCAGATAGACAAAGTCTCTGGCCTTTGAAGGGACTTAGAAAACTGAACAGTGAAATAAGATAGCAGTGACTTACACCCACATTTCTGTAGTCCTCTTATATAGCTCTACCTCAGTATCCAAGATTCTCAATCTCAACCTGGGAAAAACTCAACCCACCATCACTTATATCCAACCTACTTCTCTTATCTTGCGTAAAATAATCATTGACATTGAGTCAGTTAAATCCAAAAGCAAAGATTGTTTCCTCTATTTCTCCCTGTACAAATACTAGATGTTAACAAATATAATCAACTCTGAAACAGACCCAAGACATTCATGTATACATGCCTTTTTGTATTTCTTTTCTATATTGTAATTTTATCACTTTTTTGTTACCTCCAAAGAGGCTCATGACTTGCATCTTTACCAGATGTTATATGTTAATAAATGTAGACTTGAAGAGAGTTATTGTCAAGTGAGACTTTTTTTCAAAAACCCCATAGTCCTTGAGTAAATAAATACTTGTCATAGACCATAATTTTTATAGAGATAATTAGTTGTAAGATATTTTAAATTGTTTGGAATTCTCTTCTTGAAAATAATTCCCTTGTCAATTCTGAATTTGTGTTTTTTAGGACTTACAGTTGTATGCTTATAATACCTAAACCCATAACTTTAATTTGCCTCCCCACACATACTTTCAACATTCTGCAAGTAATTCTTACTGATAAACTTTAAAAGGCTACAAGTAGAAAATGATTTTTGCTGTCATTTAGCATATAATTCCATGAAAATTTATAATATACAATTTAAGATTTTCTGACTTTCATTGCTCTGGCATTTAAAGTTGCCATGTATTGCCTCTGTGATGATTGAGCTACAATTCCCCACAGATTTATGTGTGCATTAGATAAGCCCTAGTGGTCATATTCTTAATAAAAAGATACTGAGCTAATCTTGTCAAATATTAATATAGTGAAACCACATCTGATAGAATATAAATTACTAAGAATCCATGAAAATAATCCGATTCATTTGGTTTCATGATATTAGTAATAAAAAACATTAAAGTTAACTTCTTTTGAGAATCAACTAATTCATGTTATTTATTAAACTCACCAATTTAATCTTTCTCCTTTTAGTTTTACATATACTCTATTTGTTGTGATTGACTCATATCTTAAGCTCCATGTTCATAATTCTCTATTTTTGACCTAACAATCATCCTTAGTGTAGCTTAAAGAAATGTGTGTTGGATATCTATATAGGGATAACTTAAGTACTTTGACCCTAAAAATATCATAGAGCCAAATGTCAAGATCTCAGATCCAAATTTTTCACCTTCATGGTTTATTTTATTATCTGTCTACAAATATTATTTCAGAATTATACTGTAATATTCCTACTTGTTTTATATTAAATCAATGGGAGACTGTAGGCGAAAATAATTTCAAAACAAATAAATTAAATTTCTGAAAATTTACTCTGAATAAAATGTAGTACTAGTCTTACTAAAAACTATTTTTTAAGAAAGTTTTGTTTACAGAGATGTATTTGGTAGAGGTTCGACAGGTGTCAAAAGCAATGTATTATTTGTTACATATTTGTATTATAACAATGTATTATTATTATATATGAAGAAAGTAAACAAACAAAAGATCCTTTCTCCTTGAAGTCAAACTCTCATCTATGAAATCAGCAGACCAATGGCAGAAAATAGAGCACAAAGCAACCTTTCTGTCACTATTTCCTTCATATATGAATTTTATAATTATAATAATATTTAAATAATAAAAAGAAGATGGAGAAAGACTGGAATTTAAGAAAGAAATAAAATGACAAATAAAAAATCAATGTTTAATTTGTAAATAAGACCATAAGCATGTGTGTTCTTTTTTATTTAAATGAAGAAAAAATGTACATTCATATTTTCTATAAATATTAGAATGTTGGGAGGAAATACTTGATGTTGAACAAGCAGAGCGATATTTTTAAGTGCTAGAATGATGAAACAAAATCTACAGAATATGTGTAGCTATAGATAGATACATTAACATGTATTCCCTAGCTTTATGCCAACAAATGCTGCAAACTAAAAAGAAATGAGTAGCTCAGGTTTTGATACTTAAGTACCTTTTTCAACTAAAATATATCAGGGCTCCTTGAAGCAATGGGAAGAAGGCAAAACTCATCATGATAGCAGAAAACTATTAGTAAAATGTAGAAGCCATAACTGGATTATAAGAAATCATTATTTGGTAACTGTGATTGTTAATTTTTTGTGTCAATTTGCCTGGGCTACGGTGCCTAGATATTTGGTCAAATATTTGATGGATCTTTCTGTGAGGGTGTTTTTGCATGAAATTAACATCCCTTAATCAGTGTATTTTCCATAAAGCAGATTGCCCTCCCTAAGGTAGTGGCGTTCGTCCGTTCAGATGAAGGACTTGATAGAACAAGGACTGACTTTCCCCAAGCAAGAGGAAATTCTGCCAGCAGACAGCCTTTTTACTTAAACTGTAACATAAGCTCTTTCCTGGGCCTCCAGTCTAATAGCCTTTGGACTTGAACTGCAGTCTTTGAGTCTATGTTGTTGTTGACTTTGAATTTGTTGCCTTCATGATCATGCAAGCCAATACCTTAAAATAAATATATGGATATATATGTATGTATCTTATCGGGTGTGTTTCTATAGAGAACTCCGACTGATACAATAACCATAATAGTAATAATTAGTTCAGGCATGAAGCATCAAAAGATGCTTAAACTAGTGAATGAAAATGTACAGATTAATATATTTGCATAGTTCCAAAGAATCTCCTTCACAAAACCATATTATATACAAAGGGGAAAAGAATAACTTGCAAATGAAGAAACTTGGCAGGCATCACTTTAACTGACCGATGAAACTTGGCAATACCAGTAATTGGACAAAATGACAGAATGCGCTTCTTGATATGATGCAATGAAAAGAAAACATCACTTCTGCAATATTCCTGCCAAAAATGCAAAGCCTAATGTGAATGTAAACATAAGGAAACATCAAACAAATGCAGACTTATGGAGAGTCTACAAAACAACTGGCCTGTACTCTTCAAAAATGTCACTGTTATGAAGTGTACACATAAACACAGAGTTTATTCCAGATTAAAGAGACTAAATGCACAAAGGAAGGTTACATGCATCCTAGGATTTTTTTTTTATTCGAATCACATTTTAGAACAATTAGAAAAATCAGAAAAGTAGATCTGTGGATTAAATAATATTATCATACTGATGTTTATATCAGAGTAGACTCACTAATCTTTTAAATCAATGATTATGATTCATTATTAATATTATTTTCATGCTTTCATTATCTAATTTAGCTATTGGGAAACTTTTCAACATGACTTCTGTGACATTTTAACACATCTCCAACATTATTTAAGACCTTCCTTATTTTTTGGCACAACAAGATGATCCAGACTCATCCTCTACTTTTCCTGATCCACGGAATTAATCATTTTCCCATGAATCTCTGATTCTTTCTATTGGAAATTAGTATTAAGAAATCAAGTTCAGGGCACTAGATGTGCTCATTGCCATTGGCTTATAATGTTTCAAGGCTTTCCCAGTGACAAGCTAGAAAATGGTTATAATATACATACATTTATTCACACACATCTACCTACATCTATTCATAGATCATATAACAATTAATTTTGAATTATTTCTATTCATCCTTCTATCCATCCATCATCTATCTATTCATCTACATATCTATTAAAAATTATAAGTTCATTTTGATATTTCCACTTCAAAACTACACTGCAGATTTCATTTGTTTTTCCACATTTCTATATTTGTAACCTCCTTCTCCAACTTGAGAAACATAGCTATTATTATCCATAATATATTTACTTATTCGTGTAATCCTTAGACACAAAGAAAGCAGTTTCCAAATTACTAACCGGAACCCCTACAAAAAGCAAATCTAGGCTCGGTGCCTGTGGCTCAACCAGCTAAGGCACCAGCCACGTACACCTAAGGTGGTGGGTTGGAATCCAGCCCGGACCCACCAAACAACAATAATGGCTGCAACCAAAAAATAGCCAGGCGTTGTGGCGGGCGCCTGTGGTCCCAGCTACTTGGGAGGTGGAGGCAGGAGACTCGCTTAAGCCCAGGAGCTGGAGGTTGCTGTGAGCTGTAATGCCACGGCACTCTACCCAGGGGGGCAGCTTGAGGCTCTGTCTCAAAAAAAAAAAAAAAAAAAAAAAGCAAATCTACAAAATATGGCTCAGTATTTTTAGAGTTTTCCCACATTTCACCCAGGAAATAAACTTTGGTCTAGTTAATCTTTGTCTCTATTCCATTTTAAGATTTGTTCTTCAATCTGTTGATATTATTTTCTCTTTCTGATTAGTGTTTTTCAAAATATATATTTAAGATGTGTGATATGATGTTTTAATATACATATACATAATAAAAGGACTATTACAGTCAAGAAAATTAACATATCCATCATCTAATATAGTTACCACAGAGGAATGGGGTGGTAAGAGAACCTAAAATTGATTCTTTTAGCAAATTTCTAGTATATGATACCATGCTATTAACTATAATCCTCATGCTGTACCTAAAACCTCTATGGAGATATTATTCCTACATAAGTGCACCACTGTGTCTTTTGAGCCACATCATTACACCCTTCCCCCACTTCTGCCTATGCTAACCTCTGTTCTACTCTCTGCTTTTATGTATTTGACTCTTTTTTATTTGTTTTAGACTCTAATATCATGTAGTACTATTCTATGTATGGCTTATTTCAATTACTATAAGATATTCAAGCTTCATCCATATCATCACAAATAGCAAGTACTGTTTAAAAACTGAATATAATTCATACAGAGAGATGGTGACAAAAATGTATAAATTTTCTAAGAAAGGAGAAAATAATACTAAAATCATATAATACTCAATATATATTAATAGCAAAAAGATGAATACAAGTCACATTTGACTTCTGCAATCACAAGAGGTACTCAAATCGGTTACCATCAATGTCCACACCCTTGTAATTATGGTGAACTACTGCTTGAGCAATCTGACCAAAGTGTCCACTTGCACTGCTCACTGCATGTGCTGTTTCAATTTCTTCCTGAACTACAACTAGTGAAGTCAGCTTTCTGCAGTACAGCACATCTTTTAAGGCTTCCCACAGATAGAAGTCAAGGGGTGCTATGTCAGGAGAACGTCGGAGAAACTCAGCTGTACCTCTCATCCTATCCATTGTCCTGGCAAATTCTCATTTTGGCGAGCTCTCATGTCTGGGTGCATGTAATAATCTTGGGATGAACACATTCCATTTTGATGGTTTAAGAATATGTTCTGCTAACTCTTGTCTCACATGCACATTGTTTGGTAGAATTCTGTGGTCAGCATATAAACTGTTCCAATAGCATAACAGAAGGAGCAAGACATGTTGCTGTGTGAGCTGCCCCCACCAATCGTCCCTTGTGCATATCACATACAGCACTGTGCATCTCAAAGTTGCCATGAAGGGGTGCAATTATTAGCTGTGTTAGAGGTTCTGCTGCATACTCATGCCTCCATTGTCATTGTGCTTCCACAACACTTTTGAATTTCAAATACCACTTCAAAATGGCCTTGCACTCCTCAAACAACATGGGTTATTCCACCATTTTCGTTGTCCTTCATGTCGCGTGGCAATGCTAGCATTCATTTGATCAATGCTAGCATCATTTGAACAAATGTCATACTACACATTGCTACCAAAATTCAACTCAAATTTGAAAAGTAATACATAGATAACATCTCTTAAAATGTGTACACTTTTGTTGGCACCCCCAGCATATGTATCTCTGTGTGTGAGTGTGTGTGTGTATGTGAGGGCGAACAGTTAAGTTCATGAACTCATCCTGGGAAAAGTGCTATATACCTTTAAAGTTACTGAATATCACTATGGTCCCCCTGGAAAATTACACACTAGTGCCAGCACCTTATCCAAAGCAATTTTGGAACTCTTTTTTCTGGAATGGCCATCAGAGCTGTCATGTTACGGAAGTTTGACAATTAAGTTCATGAACTCACCCTAGAAAAAGTAGCATGAGTTCACAAACTTAATTGTCTGACCCTGTACGACAACAGCTCATTGTACACTTACAAGAAGAAGGGGAAGAAAGGAAGAAAATTTTATGATATGATGATCTCATGGTATAGTGTTTGTATAGACTTCTTTAGGAATTTTTCTGGCTTGGAATAGAAAGCTGAAGTGTGTCACGTGGGTTTACACATCACATAACTTTCTGGAAGAGGGAGAGAAGTAAACCCAATTCCTTGTATGAGGTATCTAGGGCCACAGGGTATGAGTCTACAATGTCAAATATTCATCACCTCAGCGACTGTCATTGGATTGAACCTTAGGTATACCAGTTACCATTTTCCTGGTTCATTATCTGTATAAAGATGTAGAAGCTAAGACGTACTGAACACAGAACCTCCCCAAATTGCTGGGAAATCAGCCTCTAACCCCATCAACAACAGCCAGATCTACCCTGGTAAGATGTTCAACAAATCCAGAGTTGTAAGGAAATTCAGAGTGGGAAATAAGTCTAATTCCTTAAGTTAGTAGTTTATAAAGAATCCAGCCTATTTTCCAGACCATTTCAAGGATTAGAATTAACTGTTTACCTTCTGCCTCAGTGAAAATTAGCACATTTAAAACACTGTCGCTCTTCTCTCTAATTAAATAGAATTCATATTTAAAAAGGTAACTTATTACCTGTGAGCATTTTTAACTCTTTGATTTTTTCCATTATCATTATGAAGTATTAATAGATCAGAAATTATTTTATTTTCAACAGATAATATTGACCAAGACCTAGCTTAAATTTTCCTGTCTTCTTTCCTTTGCCACTGTCTCAGCCACAGGATACTGAAAATTTTCCTTATAACATAAAGGGCAGACAGAGATATTGCTTTATTATTAATTTAGAAATTAAACACCAAATAAAGAAATACTTCTGAACATACTGGTGTCCATATTTCATTTAAATTAGGTCTTAAATTTTTAGGTACAAGTTAGGTAATTTCAGATTTGACCAGTTTCTGAAGAGATCTTACTTTTTTTTTTTAATTGAGACAGTCTCACTTTGTCACCCTCTGTAGTGTGTTATGGTGTCACAGCTCACAGCAATCTCAAACTCTTGGGCTCAAGCAATTACCTCACCTCATCCCCCCTAGTAGCTGGGAATACAGGCACCCACTAAAATGACAGGCTATTTTTTTGGTTGTTTAGAAGGACCGAGCCAGGTTCCAACCCACCAGCCCCAGGGCATATGGCCAGTGCCCTAACCACTGAGATATGGGTGCCTAGCCAAGAGATTTTACTTTTAAATGATAAGTAGGTGTTTTCAGATTTTTCTTGACTGAAACATACCTTCACTACATATTTCTACATGCTGCCTTCAAAAGGGCAAGACTCTTCAAAAGATGAATGTCCTTCACAATAAACCAATTAATCTTGTTTAAAATCTGTTTTACACATGAAGATAAAATATATATCACAGTTATCAAAGAGAACCTAGAGATGAAAATTCATTCTACTCCAAGTTATGGGCATTTTGCATTCATGTGAATTATTAGAAGCCTGCATCCTATCTCATTTGGAATTATTCATCTTTGAAAATAAATACTCTCCCAGAATGCACCTCAATTTATAAAAGAGACTCTAACTGGCATGAGCAACTTGATCTCTTCCAGCTCCATCATAGTGGGAGATTTCAACACTCCTTTGGCAGTGTTGGACAGATCTTCCAAAAAGAAGCTGAGCAAAGAAATCTTAGATTTAAATTTAACTAATTTAACTATTCAACTTTTGGACCTAACAGATTTCTACAGAACCTTTCATCCTAACAAAACTGAATACACATTTTTCTCATCAGTCCATGGAACATACTCTAAAATTGATCACATCTTAGGTCATAAGTCTAACCTTAGTAAATTTAAAAGAATAGAAATTATTCCATGTATCT